>JAAAKL020010803.1:0-14099 GCA_010016065.2 Carybdea cf. marsupialis auct. non (Linnaeus, 1758) | reverse complement strand
GGTCTAAGTTGTACCTTAGTAGATTGCATTTGATGCCAGATAGGCCTTTTAAGTTATATGATGTTGGACATCTTTATATATGGGATATTTAACTCATATGGCACCAAGTTTGCTCCAATATAGTGTCGTTGTTTAATAGGAATATATATATATTTATATGAATATATATATATATATATATATATATATATATGGGTGTGGTATGTATATGTTTAAATATTTCTGTAGTTTATATTGTACTGGATAGTGCAGATACTTGTTAACGCTCTAACGCGCCCCATACAGAACAAAAGAACAAAGCAACAAAAGTTGTTTGCTATCATTCAACTTTACACCTCATTCTAAAAGAAAGGAATTAAAGCATTGTGCCGGATATCCATATGTGATGCAGTTAAACGACATCGAATACATTTTGCCTTCCTTTGACTCGCAAAAGCAATACTTTTACATGTGCACCAGATTGCATGGGTAACATTACAACTGCAAAATTGATCTGATATCAAAAGTTACCGATTGCTGTTTATGTTAGGCAATATCGAGCAAACTGCCACCTTGAAACATGATGGGTCTCTTGCCACAGTTTAATCCATTTCAATTACGCTAGCAAACTTCAAACGGCCTAATTCTTCACCAACTATTTTTATTTACTTGACAATTTTCATCGTGCATCGGGTGGCATCATTCAACAATCATCGATGACCCGTAAAGTCCAGTATCTAGTTTTACCTACCTGACGATTCTCACTGTGCTTTGGATGGTGTTCTTCTACAATCATTGATGACCCATAAAGCCCCGTATCGTTTTACTCACAGTCATGCATTGGTGATTGGCATTCTCCACCAGTCTCTGAATTTAATTGATTTCTTGATGTCGGGTGTTTGATGACCTGTGTCTTTCTGGAAGAAAGAGGATAGTCCAATGTAGGTCGGCTGACACTACTAAAACCATGTTGCCGTTTCCACAGCACAGTGAGCGCTGCAGTTCTGTGCTTCTGACGAAATGTCCTGCGAGGCGTAGTCGGCGTACTCTTATGGTATCAGGAGCATTGGGTAGTCTCCCGTAAATTTCTTTGCTTGTAACATGTTGCTTCCGGTTGAAACTTTTAATGTATCAAAGCATTCGAGTGTAGCAACTATTAATGTCCTTTTCTAATTTTCTTGTCAGGGTCCATGTTTCTGATCCATAGAGCAGTATACCTTTAATTGTGTTTCAGTATACTGTGGTGCGAAGGAAATCAATTTTCTGCTTGTATGGTAGCAATAATCTCCAGACGATGTCTAGCTTCCGTGCTACTGCCCAGGCCTTTGTTTTCCATATTTTTAGGTGTTTTGCTGAAGTTTCAATCCATGACCCTAGATGTTGGAAGTCATATGAACACCACAGGGGAAAAAAGGCATATGTCCCAGACCATAATAGTATTTACATTCCTATATCATTCTCTACAGGAGACATATTCATTCACCAAAAATTATGCTTTTTATTCAATATAAATCAGAGCTATAATATAGGACAAAAAAGTTAGCCACCTTGGAATAAATCAACATTATAATATTTTAAACTTTTACTTGTGATTTTCTCAACTTAGAAAAACTGTGACATGTGCCCTTTTTCTCCTCTCCAATCTCTTCTTGATTTACTACTAATCTTGGGTTGTCTTCCGTGTAACAATATATGAATTTGGTTTAGATTCGTTGATTTGAAGATCTACTTTTATGAAGAGTTAACAACAAGTGATAATAGTGCTTGGGCATCCTCGATGCTATCGGAAAGTAGTACAATAACATAAGCATAGTCTGGGTCAGTTAGATACTTGGTTGGGTAACGCTTACTCCTGCTCTTTGAGATGGTGAAGCCAAGGTGTTCGTTGTCTTTAACACTGTTCTCATAGTGTAATCTAATGCTGTGACGAACAGATATGATGCAAGCGTGTCACCCTGTAGGACACCTGTATAGAGTTCAAAGAAGCCCAGGCTTCCGTCTTCTGTTACTACTTGAGCCATAGTGTTGGTATACTAAATTGCTATGGCATTAATTATGGTAGTTGGGACGTCATATGCAGCATTGGTCTTAATAATTTTCTCTCTGTTGATTGAGTCAAACTTTGCGACAGTCGACAAAAGCTGGTAGGTTTTTAAGTTTGACTTCTTCCGTGAGACATCTTAGCTTTAAATTTTGGGTTATCATCGAACGTTGCTAACATAGTCCATAATTTTGTAATGTAGCAAAGGCAATTACGTAGGGTCTCCGAATACAACTTTCAAACCAGATTCCTCTTGAAGAACGTGTTCCAAACTGGCGCTTGGTCAACCAACTCGCCTTTTATATTCTGGTCATCGCAGGAACAATTTACTAGCAGGCACAAAACCATTGATCACACGACCATGCATCAACGTCGATGCTACTGACTGAATTCAGAATCCTGTAGTAGTTTGTCACAAAGCTCTGTGTCTGTCTGATGCATCCATATCTGATTCATCCATGATGCATCCATGAGTTTCATCTTTTTTGAAAGGTTACGAGCAAAAGATTGGGATTCGTACAATAAGATTGTTTTTCTTGAGCATCATCATTACACGTAGTCTTTGATACATCGTTGATGCACTGATAACTTGATATGTTTCCTCCATTCCATACGTGATTGCGCTTTCTGTGACGTTGCCTTTAATCGGATACAGCTCCATTGTTGGATATCGTCAAGGACTTCCTCTAGGCTGCACACATTCAGCCATTCCTTGTATCAATGCTTTTGTGGTTGGACCTTACCGGATGAGATTCCCATAGATGGTTTTTACACGTCTAAAAATGTTTTACTTCTCTAGCATTTTTAATTGGAGATTTCCTCACTTGGTTCAAGGAATGTAGGTCACTCCAAGCATGTGCAATTCTGATTGAGATGTCGTGATCACAATCTATGTAGCCTCTGAGTTCTTTGAAAACTTTGACAAATTCAATGAAGCATCTGTCTGTATGCACAATAACTCTTGATATTGAGGATTAAGAAGAATCAATTTGGTTTTCCATGTGTTAATTTGCAGCCCATTGATCTGCAACCCATCGATATCGAACAAGAGATCCTGTGCTTGAGCTAGTGGATCTTCAAGTGGAGCGATATCAACAGCCTAATCTAGGTCTGGAAGCATCTGATCTTACATCATGAACTTAGTCTTTTTTTGAATACGAGGACACTTGTATCTTAGATTGTGGCCAGGAGAGCGTAGTCGAGTCAAATTACAAAAAAGAATGGAGCTAGATGATCCTCTTGCAGTACTCCTGTTTTAATTACGAATCTGTATCTGTGTCTCTATCTAACTCTATCTGAAGTACATACTTGAGTAGAGGTGTCGAAGTACATGATCTATGTCACTTTAACGATTTCTTCTCTAATACCATACGCAACTAACATTTTAACCTCTTTCTTTCTTTTGGTAGAGACATATTCTACCCAGAAATTGATAAAGGATAAGCGTAGCTTCTTTTTGGAAGTTCTGTGACCCTTCTGCATTATAGCAGAAGGCAAGAATATGCGAAGACATTGATTTTCCTGACGGAAGCCATTTTGATTAATCCAGGCTCCCTTTCAAAAGTAGATAATCGATTAAAACGACAATGGTTATAAACTTTGGATGCTATTTCAAATAGAGAGATACGCCTGTAGTTATATGGTATTCGAAATTCATTTTTTTAGGAATGGGTACTAAACCAGAAAGGCCAAACTGCACTGGACGGTTTTTGAGATAACGTTGATTGCAAATTGATAGTTTTCTTACTAGGATATTTAACTCGGGGGTTAGTACAAATACGCCCTGGAAATTTCCCATTTTTTATGACTTCTTCAGTTAGTTAATATTGTAATTGATTGCAATAATTTATATCGGAAAAAGTATGAGTGAGTCCTCTATATTTGGTATTTATTGCAGCACAGTTTATTGAACTGTATGATCGAAAAACACACGTCTAAGTGATCCTAATTAAACATTGCTACTTTTAGGGAGAGAATATTTTTCTCTTTCCTTCAAGCTTATCAAATGAATCTTTTCAAAGTCCAGAAACCGAATATTTTTCTCGTCAAGCTGTTCCCTTGTAAGATATTAAAATATCTGCGGTGCAACACGAAACTTGAAGGCGGGAAAAAATTTTCATTGGCGACTCCTTTATGAATAGTAATCACCACGCTATTTGTTAGAAAATTTCGGCAATGCAGGTCGAAAGCAAAGACGGATTATAAAGTACAGAGTTGGTACAAAACTCACAGAGGTGAATCAGATGACCCAAGATTTTGAAAGATACATCGATCGGTATGCCTATTCACCTGTGCTGCACCTTAGCTGAACTTACTAGTAGTGTTAATACGTTGGTAGAAATCAACTGACTTTTATGTCGTCAAAATATTTGATGAAGACCATTGTCTTCAGTCGATCACTTTTATTGTCAGTATTAATTTTTGATCATATCATTATCGACAGTGTTATGTATGTGTGGTTCTTTTCTTCCTATTTATGGATTACATATCAAGTATTCTTTTTTTAATTTTTTTAAAATTGTATTCACCCTGATCAAGACCAAAGCCACTACTAGGAACGGGTTACTTTTCCTTCTCGAATGATAATTTATTCATGCTTACATTTTATACTTACTTTTCATGCTATTTTAAGCTTGCTATTCTTGCTATTCATGCATGTAGTCCCCCCCCCCTCTGCCCTATCTCTCGAAACATAGTTTGCCACTTTACGAGAGCAGATGACAGAGCACAGTACCTCCAGGATAGTGGTGCTTTAACCAAGTTTGCGAATATTATTATATAGGTTGATACATCACAAATTAAATGAATGATTTTTTCCCCAACATGGATGCCATGTTGCTTTGAGGAGAAATTACATGAGTTAATTTTACAGAATTAAATAGCAAATTATATAGCAGGGCGAAAATTGAGCACACTTACCTATCTCTCTAAACCACACAATCGAAAAAGGTAATCCAGAAACTTAACATTTTGGAGTATGTAAAACGCTGTGATGAATAAATAGGAAAAACTGTTGGAGCTGTGTCAATGCCCAATATTTGAAATATATTGCCCATGTATGTAGAGCAGAAAACAATGCAATCACAAAGAGAATGCTGTTTGCCAAAGCAACAAAGCCGCACTACCAAGATCCATGGATCAAAATTACAAAGTTACTTGGAGTGGACATACGTCAAGCAAAGCGTGCAACACAGTCACAGAAGGAGTTCGCTGAGTTAGAGCGGAAAAGCATTAGTGCGCCTCCGTGATGGCACAGAATATCAATGGAGGATCTCACAGGACAGGAGGAGGATTGTTGCTTCTATGTTCGGTTCTTTTATAACCTTTAAGATAAATGTATGAAATTACTTCACTTAATTCTTCACCTAGTGTTTCCTTTGTGGTTTGTTATATTTATGGTTTATAGAACTAGTGTAAGAATAAAGTAGAAATACTTTATTTAATTTCTATAAAGCGGATACTCAACTGTACTCATAAAGGACCCTTTCAAGGTTACTGAAAGTTCTCGTGGCAAGTAGAAGTGCAATAAGTAAAAGTTAAAAGAACACTGTTAGTACAGCGATAGTAGTAGTAGTAGCAGGAGGAGGAGGAGGAGGAGGAGGAGGAGGAGGAGGAAACCGACAATAGCCAGGATCATAGAGGGCTACTAAACATTACATAATTCTTACAAAACACACTTAGAACCATCTCAAAATAATGCGAAGGGGCCCGCATTTAAACAATAGACGATTGGTTGCAGAAACTGCGGAGTCGTGATGATGGTTTGAGTTTTGATCCATGACATCAAAGGATCTATGTTGCGTTCATAATCAGTACAAATTCATACTGTAACTATACTAATTGTGCAGTTTATTCTCAATTCATTAAGTAGGTTTGCTTTTTGTTTAAATTTTTACTATCAGTATTAAGGGGCTTAACAAGGTAAGCAGGACACAAATGACAAATGTTTTCATAGAGAGTGAGTCGTGTCTTGTGCTACCGTCTAAGTACAAAACAGTAGTGTTATATAATCCTGTTTGATGTGTGTATTTGATTACCTAAAGAGTTAGAAAGAAAGCCAGCTTCTGCAAAGGCAAGCCAGCTTAAATTAGTCTCGCTTTCAAGCTCAGGTGAATGGTAAGAGTTATCAGGATAATCCTCGCAACTCAATGGTGTAAATGCCTCTTTACACTCAAAAAAACGCGTGGTGAAAGAAGCGGAAATGACCCTCAGTCCCCGGTTGCCTACAGCTGATGGATGATTATCATCGATCAGGCGGATTAGTGAGAGCTAAAAAGAAAAGCAATAATTCTGTAAAGCTATTCTCATTTTTTAAAAATTATCAAAGCATTAACAGAATTCGTGCAAAAATGCTTGTTTGCTGTACAAAACATACAGGATCGTATCACAATGTGTAATTGCTAAAAGTATGAGATAACAAAAAGTGACATCAGAGAATACACCACAAAATGAGTTTCCAAGGATGAAAAAATAGGACTAGCCGGCACAGCACTCATGAACATAATGAAGAAATAGTAAGATGAGAAGGGACATTGTACCAAACAATCAAAAGGTGACGATGGAGAAGAGCATATGGATTTGAAAAACGGAAGGTAGTAAAACAAATCTGAAAGAAGAGTAAAGGAAACTTATATGAATAAAAAAATGATAGTGATAAGAGAAAGAAATGGAGAAAGAGAGGGAAGAAAAAAAATGAGCTGTAAGGAGAGACGAAACAAAGTATGAAGAACGACGAGTACACAAAGGAGAAGAGAAGAAGATGGGAAAGTAAATGCAAATTAAAAGGAGGGTTTAAAGTAAGAAGACAAAGTGAAGACTAGAAAAAAAGGAAATATTTTAAGAAGAGAGAAGATAAAGTATGTAGAAAGACGAGTAAACAAGACTAAGAAAAGAAGATGGGAAATAAATATAGAAGAAAAGAAGGCAATAACGGAGAAAAAGAAAGAGAAGAAAAGAGGACGAGAAAAAGAGGAAATATAATATAAGTAGAGAAGATTTGAAGGAAGGAAGAGAAGAAGCAAAAAAATGAAAAGATACAACAAAATGAAGGAAAAGTGGACACTACGAACCAGAAGAGTACCCTGTGCTATTCTAGCATACATTGCGCGTCCTCATGGGAATGTCATTTGTAAATTGTATGCGTTTATTTCATCACTGAGTATGCGATTATCCAATGGCAGATTTTTACGTTTAAGAGAACCCAGCTAAAACGTATGACCCCAAACATTGGAAATGTAGAAACTCGACTCCACTGCAGCCTAGCAAATCTCTCTTACAAAGCAGGGGACCTAGGAGATACCTATTTGATAATGATAAAGCAATTATCATTTTTCTGCCAAACGTTTGAACATGTAACAGATATGTGGTACAGAGCCACTAATGTCTGTAAAAGATTTGATCGAACTTCCCGTTCCAGCAGCAAAAAAGTGTGATCACGAAATACTAGCCCCAAGAAATTAAAATAGCGCGTAGAAGTCGGCCATGTTGGTAACATTGTTTATCAGCTTTGTTTGATTGGGTCTGAAATTGCGCCCAACGACTGACCTCGATTTGAGACGGAGGATGCTTCATCCAGTGTTTTTAGAGATCAGTGTACAGAGCGAGGAAAACTTTTCTTTTCGGAATTTCAGTTCGCTAGTTTCGTTTTCTTTTTCCTTAGTACATATAAATTTGCTTTCGAGACTTCAATCTCATGTCTTTTTCCATATTAAATAAATCCTGTTTTAAAGGCTCCATGATGCTTAATATTCTTCCAATTCAAGCTTTGTGTATTTTTCTTGCAGGTAGTAGTTGGTAACTAGATTGTGATAAGTGAACCTTGAAGCCGTCGTTGTGAAATCTCGTTCAGTTTTTTCCTCGAGACGTCTTCAAAACCTGTTTGCTTGACTTGTTGCAACTATTTTATTGATTTTCTTGGCTACTTGTATTCCAAAATGAGACAAAAACGATTGCAACAAAGCAGTAACACAAAAAGTTTTTTGGAAAAAAAATTAGGACCGTTTGATGGGACATAAAAATCAGCTCTCTATCAATTACAAGGTTTAAAGCACCTTTACATGTCAAATCGATCTTTGTTTACACGATATCACATGAAGAAACAATTTGTACACAGGGACTGCACTTAGATTATTAGTTGAAAAATATTGGTAGTTCTATTCTAACTATTCGAACCGAATATCGGTATATCGGTAGTTCGAACCGAATATCGGTAGTTCGAACGAATTCGTCATCAAGTGTTACCCACGAGTAATATGGTTGGCAGAAGAATCTATAGATTTGATGTGGTACTTGCAGATCTCAGTGGCCTTGCGTCTCGACCTATGTCTTATGCATGGATATTCCATTCCCCAATACACACAGGTTCCCATTGTCTGCACAATATAATAGACAGTTCTTTTCCAACATTTCTTTGATATAACATTTGAAAGCAACTTTTGACGACATGTAATACCGTGCTTTGTTAATTGACAGCCGGCTGGTACTTTCCGACGTTCTTCTGTTACGACAACATTGTGAACAACAAATTTTGATGATCTGGCTGATGATAATTTCGTTTCTATCAGGAACATAATGAGCCAAGTGGCAAATACGATGCAGTACTTTGCAGCCATGGATGCATCAGAGTCCGTAGTCCCTATTGGTAAACAGAATGGAAAACACATAAAAAGAGACAAATAAAAGTAACGATGACAGGCGCTGCAACATTCTACAAAAACTGAGGGGGGTAAATTTAACTGCGAACACCATCGCTTCCAATTATCTATAGGTTGTATTGAAGATGGATTCTTGTAGCATATGCCTATCAATTCGGGGCTGTCAGAGCATATCAATAGTGACTTAGAGTATTTTAGCAGCACAACAAATAATACATTCAGATCTTTTTTATCAAAATGTGCGGGGCAGAGCCTCTTGCCTCCCTGTCCTCCCCGTCGCTGCGGCCCTTCTTAAGAGATACAAACAACGACGGTACAATACAAACGTTGGCTAAAGAGAGGATTTGAATTCATAAGTTTTGGAAATATAAAGGAAAAGTAGAAAATACATTACCAAAAGAATGCGGATCGCGGTTTTTCCATTTTCAAATCAAAAGGCGCAGAAGGATTTGGCGCTGGTGCGAGCAGAAGGAGTCATGTGAACCTGCACTGAGGTATTTCCTACAATCTTGTTCAACTTCGTGCTTATGAATCTTAACAATGCAGTCATTCGGCAGGTTGACAGGCGCCGTAGCACGCTCCAGAAACTGAGGGGGGCAAATCTAACTGCGAACACCATCGCTTCCAATTATCTACTAGGTTGTATCACAGAGTAAGAATAAACCTTTTTTCTCTGTGGTTGTATTGAAGATGGATTCGCGTAGCATATACCTACCAATTTAGGGATGTAAAAGTATATGTATAGTGACTCAGGGAATTTAGCAGCACAACAAATTATACATTCGGATTTTTTTAGCCAAAAGTGTGACGTCATGATTTTTAAAATTATTGAATTATGGAAAAAATACTCAATTTTCATGTTGCCCTATTAGTAAGAACGTTAAAGGCCAAAACTCAGTGTATTTCCTTTTCCCAACAGCGAGATATCAGCTTTCAAAGTTTTAAATCTCTTAGGATACAACACCAAAATCTTATTATTTGATGCTGGATCCTAACGTAAGGAACCAAGGAATATAAACAGAGAGTTGACCAGAGATTTTTGAAATTCAAACGCCTTTCGTTTAAACGCTATTTGCATTACAGGTCTGGTAGTTTGCAAAACAGCCTATTCCAGAGTTGCCTTTAGATATCTGAAGTCAAATCATATTATTTCCAAAACATTCGATTTGTGACGTCATCACATTCCCTGTGCATAACAAGCTTATTTTGTTAGATTTGAAAGATAACAAACATAAAATTGAGTAAAAGGGATCATATTTACAAGCAATTTACCTAATATGTCAAAAACAAACCCAACCCAGGTTTATTCTACGTGTTTTCTTATCCGTAGACATTTCGTCTTGTTTGTGGGTGACTATTTACCGAGAATCATTATGACGTCATCAACTGTGATCTCTTAAAAAGACTGGATCGAGCTTCATATTGTTTCCAACAGCGAGAGAGTTTAGTCACGAATATTAGTCCTAGTCCCCACTGAAATGGCGTCCAAGGACTGACCTTAATTTGAGACGGAAGATACTCGATCCACTTTTTTTAGAGATCAGTGACTAGTCCACATAAATTAAAACAGCACGGGTAGGTCTACCTATATTTGTCTATATGTCTATTTGTCTATATCTACCTATGTTTGTCTATATTTGTTTGTCTATGTTTGTTTGTCTATGTTTGTTTGTCAATGTTTGTTTGTCTATGTTTGTGCTTTATAGATTACTCCTAGAGCTTTGACAAAGTACTGCACGAAAAATTATTTAAAATCGTAACATCCCAAGATTTAGATGGTAAGGAGCTGAGAAATAACAGGAACTTGTACTGGGAACAATCCACAGCGATTAGATTAGAAGACCGGCTGGGTGAGTATATACGCATACAAAGAGGAGTTCGACAAGGCTGTGTATTTTCCTCGGACGTCCTCAATTTCAAAATCAAAGATCTTGAAAATATCACCGTAGGTGGGAAGAATATAAGCAATTTTAGATATGCAGATGACATAGTTCTCATATCCACGTCCGAAGGAAAACTACAGCAAATAATAGACAAAGTAGCTCAAGAAAGTGCTAAAAATGGACTCTCTATAAACTGCAAAAAGACACAGTGCATGGTTATCTCATAGAAAGATGTGCCACAATCATGCAATCTTAAAACAGGAACAGAAGCCATAAGGCAAGTAAACGGTTTTAACTATCTTGGCAGTTGGTTAACATGCGACAAGGATGTAAAGAGGCGTATTTGTATGGCAAAAGATGCATATACGAAAATGAAAAATATACTGAGCAACACAAAAGCAACATGAAAGTGAGAATGAGGGTTCTACACTGTTACATAACTCCAATCCTCAGATACGGTTCTGAATGCTGGACAATATCTTCTACAATGAGGAAGGGGATAGAAGCTCCTCAAAATGTGGTTTCTTAGACGAGTGATGAAAATGTCTTGGATACGATACGTAAGCAATGAGGGAGCACTCCAAGTAGCAAAGGCCAAAAAAACCATATGAACAAGTATCAAAGAGAGGCAACGAAATTTCATTGGACATGTTATACGAAAAGGGGGGTCGAACACGTCATCATGACAGGAACGATTAATCGCAGGAAAGCAAGAGGAAGACAGAGGCAAATGATGTTGCCATCCACGACGAAAGATCTTGGAGTAGAAACAAAAGAGATGTCGCATGCTGCAAAAGATCGTAAATAGTAGAGGACCATGACCACCCACGCCTACGATGGGCATGGTACCTAGAGAGAGACAGAGAGGTATGCTATGTAAGGTATCAGTGTTTATATACTTTTTGATGAGTACTAAAATGGCGTCCAAATACTGGCCTCGATTTGAGACGGAAGATGCTCCATCTAGTGATTTTTGAAGTTCAATGGCACATTTTTTGAAAATACTTCTTAATTAATTTGAAAAAAATCAGAAAGTTTCAATAAGATTCGGCGACTTGTTCATGAAATGTTAGGACACACTGGAACCGTCGGCCTTCTACCTCACCCCATCCAAAGTATGGATAGGATTACAAGGAAGCAAATCTATAGTCTAGTAAAATGGCAAAGGCTTGCTGAAAGTAATGAGAATAATTTGTTATAAACTTAACGCCTTTTGTCAAACATCGCACACTACAATACCATTCCTATTTAATTCATCCCTGCATGGAAAATGTAACAGCAAGGTTAGATGTACATTTCTTGTGTAAAAAATGCAGCAAAATCTGAAACAAACAAACAAACAAACAAATAATAATAATTTTAATAAGGAAGAGAAGATTCTTGTGGGATTTTACCATTCACTTCGATAAAGACATATCTCCTTAAAGGCCTCATATTGTCCTTGTAGGAAAAAGAGATAAACAAGTTTTGTTGATGGATCTAGCTGTACCAGAAACTGCCAACTTAATGGAAAAGGATATTGAAAAGATTGGTGAGTATCAACCTTTGAAACATGAGGAACTGAGTATCTGGAATAAAAGTGAGGTATACGTTAAGCCAATTGTAGTTGACGCTCTCGATTTAGTATCAAAAGAGAGAGCGAGAGCTAGTGAAAAGGGCAAACACAAGGAAAGATTCAACGAAAAATAAACTGTGAAAGCTTACAAAACTATACAGTACGTTGGTGGTAACAAGATACGATAGAATTATGCTACTTAAAGTTATATGCGCTAAAACAGATCAAGAGGATTAGTGAGGTGTGACGTAGAAGCAAAGCATCGGTGTTTCTACACTCTTTGCCTGGTAACGCTATCTTTGAAGATCGATTAGTGGCACTAATCCCAAAGATCTTGTTTCCCATAAATTCTACGGGAATTTTTTTTATCTTTACACTAGAAGATTGACCAGATGAATGGCAAAGACGCTGAAAAATAAATTAGTTGCTTGAGGCAATTTTCAACCCGCTTTTTGATAAACAATACCCAAAATATAATAAATTTCTGAAGCTGGCAGCATATTCTGGTTTCAATGACAAATAAATTTAAGGCAGCATCCAATGTTTACAAAGGGTGAGTAATTTTGCTGGAATTTGATGCATACTCATCCCACATTTATCTATGCATGAGATCGCCTACAAAAGGAGTAAGGACCATGAAATTATTTCAGGTCCCCTTGTCCACTTCTCATGAGTCAATGGTGCTTTAACTACGATTAAACTCCTTGATAAAGTGTTTGAGAGGTAGACTAGGAAAGTAAGTTAAACCTTATTACACCTTTGGCTGACAATCTTAGAACGCAATGTGTATGCTAGTTTCAAGTTAAACAACAGAAAGCCTCGGATGCTTTTAGAACGAAAAGCATAAAAATAAGCTGGATTGCAGATCCTTAAATATGGAAAGGGAAATATGCTTGGACTTGGCTCTATGAATCTTAATCTAGATACAAAAATCAAGATAAAGTTTGTAGAGATGCTGGAGAAAAGTATCACTACTAGGATTCCAACAAGCATTACAATTAAACTTCAAGTTAGTTTGAAATAATTGAATGCGCTTATCAGACATTTGCACAAGAGTGAATTTCTAGTCAGACACCGACACTGTCTTGCTATAACACGATGACTACGATAATGACAATAATGAGGGAAAGATTGTAAGAACAATAAAAGGTATAAACAAAAGCAAATGCTCTCCTACACCGAAATATTCACAAGAAAGTGAAAAATGTTATAATACTTGCCGACAAGTAAAAGGTATACATACTGTTTTGGGTAGTCTAGTGTTGTCTAGCACCTTGAGTTATGTTTAAGCCTGTGAGCTCCTTTCTTGACAAAGGTTTCCCCCCTCTATTGGGACGAGGAAGTACTTGGAAGCTCACAAAGGGTTGCCATGGGTGCTAATCACGATAAATACTTACCTAAACATACCACTGTAGTGAGTCACTGACCACCCGTGGAAGTTTCACTAACTATTAGATGTCCTACACGCGGTATTCAAGATATAGATAATCCTGAGGCCACTTGCGTAGAAGAAAAATTGTCAACTTTAAGCCGACATTTCAATATTAAAATAATAGCCTGCTATTTATAAATGGACATTGTTACTAGAGGCAAAGCTTGTTCGCTAGCTTGCAAGAAGCCGAAATATTTGAAGGCTTACAACAAGGTATTAACAACAGTCTAATTACCTATTATTGGTGACCCGACTTATTTCTATCTGCTGCCTTCAGCTGTAGCGCCGACGCTCATCTGTGGATTCACTTCGCTTGGATCCGATGCTGTTGGGTGGTTTGCTCATTCTGGTCATCAAAGAAATCTGGATGTTAATGGCACAGTTTAAGCTTCAATTTCTTGCAGTTGTCTTCACCAGTTGATATTGAATTGCTATTCTAAGATCCTTTTGTCTACCAAAACACACTTTATTGGCTTTCTATCCTTTCCTACATGCATCACCTCACTTGCTTACCTTACTTAATGTTTGCATTGTCTCATACCTTGCAGTAATCTCG
>JAAAKL020010801.1:0-14100 GCA_010016065.2 Carybdea cf. marsupialis auct. non (Linnaeus, 1758) | reverse complement strand
TACAGTACATTTGAGTACAGTACATTTGAGTACAGTACATTTGAGTACAGGTACATTTGAGTACAGTACATTTGAGTACAGCTTATTTGAGTACAGTACATTTGAGTACAGTACATTTGAGTACAGTACATTTGAGTACAGGTACATTTGAGTACAGTACATTTGAGTACAGCTTATTTGAGTACAGTACATTTGAGTACAGTACATTTGAGTACAGTACATTTGAGTACAGGTACATTTGAGTACAGTACATTTGAGTGCAGTACATTTGAGTGCAGTACATTTCAGTGCAGTACATTTCAGTGCAGTACAGTACATTTGAGACGATTTCGGCCCTTTCAATAACATATAAAAGGAAAATTTCAATGAAGTACCGATTTCCCTCTAACAAAACACTGTTATCAATTCGTACCGGAAGCAAGAAACGGGCACGACATACAGAACGAGGCTGCCCCAAGATCGTGCTCTCATTTTACGGGGCTGCCGATCAATGTGCTTCATAACCTCTGTTGTGACCTACAGTATGTAGGAAACTAGATCCACGCGTAAAATTAAGCTTGACACCTTGTCCCCGTCGTTTACCTAATTACTTTGATTGATATTTTGTTAAGAAAACTTACAGGCCTTCGTGACTCATTGCATGATATCAGTTATGGTCGGTTTCAATGTCAAATCACTATTACTGATCACTCCCTCTCCCCCTATTTGATTTTGTTTCGTCAATAAGAAAATAAATGCAAATTGCATTGTCCATCTTCTTTTTCCTATCTTCTCTTTGTATTATAAGTGCGATATTAATCACTGTTCTTCTGGGGTTTCTTTCAGTATCGCTCTGGTGCATAGTCTTCGTTTCATATTATAGACATGTAACACTGCCATACATTTCACCTTTGACCTAGAGAATACATTGCAATTTTTTTGTGCTGTAACTATTCACTCTCGTGTCAATTTATATTACTTCTCTGTTTTACAAAACGATGATTACTAATTTCTTTCCATTTACTCATAAAGAAGAGCTTTGTGTTCACATTATTAACTGTTACTTGAAAGTTTGCTCCATGTATAATTACCAGCGTTAGTGCGCACTCGCCGATATTTTGGTAGTACTCCAGAGTTTCATGGTTTTATTTGGATTGCTTGTAAAGTATCACATCACACATCAAGCACAGAAAAAGATAATCATGTTCAAGACAATGCAGCGGGAAAATGTGACGTCACGATTTTGAAAATTTTTGACTTGAGGGGAAAAAACTCAATTTTCATGTTACCCTATTAGCGAGAACGTCTATAGCCAAAATTGAGAGTGATGTCCTTTCCCAACACGGAGATATCAGGTTTCAAAGTTTTGAATCTCTCTAACAAAACCCTATTGTTTAACACTGGTTCCTAACTTAAGCAACCAAGGGATATTAACGGAGTTTTGACCAAAGATTTTTGAGATTCAAACGCCTCTACTTTAAACACTATACTTATTACAGGTCTGCTACTGTGGGGAACAGCCTATTCCAAGCTTGGCTTTCGATATCTGGAGTCAGATTGTACTATTTCTAAAACTTTTGATTTGTGACGTCATCACTTTCGCTCCGCGTAGAAATAGCAGATTGAAAACATACAGATATCTTTTTACATGACTTTAAACTTCCTGATAACTTATCTTTCATTTGTTAGCAGTTTGTCTATTAATTGTTGTTTATAAAAACCATTTTCTGTAAAGCTCAAAAGAAGCAAAGCAGTATCAATGATGCACAATGCAAATCAGCTGGAATAGAACTATACTAAAAATATACAAAATTTTTACCTTTTGCCAAATAATTCTCTTGCGATAAACCAGTGCTCCCTCCTGCAAAGGCTACAAACATACTCTCTGACGGGGTTTTATGATTACCATAATAAATAGATATAGCACTGGGCTGAAAAAGAGGACTGTTTTTTAAGTAAAACCAAGAATCTCGTTGTCTTAATTTCAAGACTCTCATTCGGTCAACGTAGAAAAATGGGTAACGAGCAGGTTGTTGAAACAGCAATCTTATTGGTACACCTAAATAAAAGAAATCATAAAGTTAAGGCTTTATTTAATGTTGTTGACACAAGAAATGGTTTGATTACAACTATGTAGTGTATTGGGTAAGTAGGCTTCTTTTGATGTGGGAGATTCTGAGCTCGAGCAACAGCAACATGACCCAACACCTCAGCAGAGGGAGCAGAGAACATTTTGTCCTTAGCTAACAATCCAGGGTTCCGTGGGAAAATTCACAAAATTCTTTTTCACAATTTTAATATACTATACACAAAAAGTATTTAAGTGCGAACCCATTGTTTCATTTAGAAGGACGAAATCTCTCAAAGAGAGGCTACTGCGAGCCATAATTAGAGATGTTAATTCGGTGAAAATGATGGATGAGCACCTTGTTGCAAGAGAAAAAACTGCCATGTTTGTAATTACATCACCTCTGGATCAGACTCTCAGGACAGTCAAAATTCTTGAGTCTACCAAATATACTGTGGTCCACTGGATTGTAATTCAAAGGATGACGCTTCATACCTTAGAAGCAATAGACCCCTAATTTTAAGAGGGTGTAGATAGGTGTAAATATACAAAAGACAATTTTAGTGGTATTAATTTCTCATTTGTTTGTTCAGCACCTGCCTTCCATTTCCAGTTACAGTTTTTTCTTATGTCAAGGAAAAGACCTGAACGCCATCTTAAAATATTGTTCATCTGATCAGTTAGCTAACGATTCTTTGAAAGGCTGGACTGTTTTACCAAGAGTTATGGAGCACGCGGGGTCTTTGAAAGGAGGGCTTAGGGGCTTCATCCTACCCAAGCGGAGAAGAAACAACAACATAGGAAAGGGAAGAGAAACAACACGAGCATTGTTGCACTATTGCACCATCCCAACGTTATCCTATTGCGCCATCCCATTGCCTGATCCCATTGCCTGAAAAGCCACGAATTAGGATAGACTGGAGCATATGGTTGGAAATTGGAAATTTTAAAGTAAAGGGGGCAAATCACATTTCCAATATGCAATCCTACAGCATGTTTCAATGCAAATTTGCATATTCTAGCAAGTCAAAAATGCCACAGTCCTTTAATCTTTTAAAACTATCATACTGAATTATAATCAGTCACGATTACCTTTCCGATATTTGTAAGAGTAGACGTTTGAAGTAAAGCATAAATCCATTGCCATATTTAAACCAGTACAGTTGCTACGTTCGACTATAAAATGCCCGACGTTATGTCCTTCTATCCAACTGAAAACATTTACAACCTGTAGACTGATATAGAATCTAATGAAGTCTGTTGCTATTATACGCTTGATCTGTGTGAAAGAAAAAGAAATTTTATGAAGTAGACCTCTATGTGACACTGGACCTAATAGTGCTTGGTACCATACTGAGTCGGCTTTAGGTTTTGATAGCGCCTGTTTGTACAGCACCAAGTGATTTCAAGTATCATATGCCTTAGCTGTGATGTGTTTTTAGTTATTCGTGAAGTTTTATTCCCATAATATATTTTTTACCACTGTTAAAAAAACCTCTACTGTTCTTATCTACGAAACGCGAGCAAATTTTCAAAATACGTAGGTACACACTTTTAAATCATATGTCAGCCAGGCAGTGCCTTAGCACTATATAAGCATACAAGTGGTATGACTATTAGAACTTAAGAACATTAACATCGTGGCAGGACGATAACTCAAGTTTTGAATCAAAAGACAATTTCAGGAAAAGAAAGATTAATGGAAAAGTCCGATTCCTGAGCAACATTTACAATAAAAGTATATTAAAAGCTTTCTATAATTTTTTCCATACTATTATAAATCTTCTATCGCTGTTAAAGTAAAAGTTTTAACAAAACAAATCTCTTCATCTATATAAAGTCGCTTTTTAGTAGCACCATGTGTAAGCTCTGCCACTACATAATAGTTCCAAGCCTTATCGCTAAAACAACTTGAGGTGCTAGAATGGTGCGATGAATCTGTTATCATCACTTGCTAGCTAGGATAAACGCAGGAATTTCATAGGGGAGAAGTGATATAACCAAAAGAAAGTGAAGTATGAGGATTGTATGTGGAATATGGAAGACTCCTAAAAACTATGAAACAAGCGCATTAGGAAGGAGGCAAAGTGCTTGGAAATATCACGTCCTGCCATGAAAAACTTTCTTTTCATAAAGGAGCCACTCAAACTGAAATCTTTTCATGGTACCAAATAAACCACGTACATCTCTCAAACTTAAACTACTGGTTATGAGGCTGACTACTGTAATAGGGCCGAATGTTCCACAGTTTGACCAGTAACAAGTACTTAGTAGTTTAAACAATCTTACAATCACTTATCCCTTCAGCCATTTCTTCTTAACGTACATTAGCTAGCTAGTTCGTTAACTGATTGAGTACCAACTTAATCAATCTACATGATATAACGACTCAGCAGAAATCTCTCTCGGCGTGGCAGGTAATTGTTTTCCATCAAATTATCGATTTCATGCCAAGTTGTCAACTTGTACTTATGTGCATTTTCCTTATAAAAAGTAAAGAAATTTACCAATGCAATAACTAGATTGCTTTTGGTCATTAAATTAAAGTATCTAGTTTTCTTGGTCACTTGGAAAGAAGAAATACGAATTTCATGGTTTCTTCGTAGCGTAATGAAGGTAAATGAAGACTTCACAACGTGTTTTCTATCATGTAAAAATTTGATAAATTGCAACTATTTAGCTTACAACGTAAAACGTATCCTCGTTCTTTAATGCTTTTGCCCATGCTTAAAACATAATAACAGCAAAATATAATTAGAATTACAAATCCTGATCAACGTATACAGTATTTTTCTTACTATGGAAGCCTTGATAAGTGCATTTAAGCAACTGAGAAAAGTAAACAATCCAGTTTATATTCAGAAAAAGTAGTCTCTTAGCATCAGAAAGATAAAGATATTCTTTGAAATTTCCTCGTCTTGTTCCACACGTACGTTAAATTTATGCCTTGCGTCAGGGAATCCGATAGGGAGCCTCATCAGATAATAGAATATAAAACTGACCCACTTCCTTTTCTTCGCGCAGTGGCACCAGAAACATTCAAATTTGTCCATCATAAAACTGAAATTCTTTCTTAATTTTTTGGTGCCAAAGGAGAATCTTTGACCCTGGTAAGACTCGACTACCATACGTCTCAATTTTGTAAGAAGCAACGCAATTTAAACATTTTGGAAATCAGCACCTGAAAATAATGGGGGATATTTGTTGTTAAAGACATCATTAGGAGCAAGATTGAAGGAGGGAGATCATGTTTTTAGTAGTGGGGATCAGAAAATTACCCGAGGGAAGAGTTGCCATGGATGTAAACAATAAGACAACATTCTTGCTCGATTTTAATACTTAAAATACCGTCAAGGGGAAGAAAATAAATAGAACGCTTTTTCATCCACGAATTCTCCTGGAAAGATGCAATTAAGTAGAGTTAGTAAAGTTGAATAGGACAAGTCTTAATGGCATAAGCCATTGCCAATACCACTGACACTGGCTTGTACTCAGTCGGGCTTTTTCTCAAGGGGGCAATACCTTTACTAACCAGACCGTTGGAGAGGGGGCAATGCCCCCGTGCCACTCCCTGTAGCTATGGACCTTCCTGTCAGACTCGTTCTTTTGTTTCAAAATCAAGCAACATAACAATTTTTTTCATGTAAAGAGCAAACTTCTGAAATATAGCAGCCAGCATGGGTTTTAGATGCAGGAAAAAGTCTTAACCAATGAAACTCTTACATTAAACTCTGATGAGCATCAGATAGTAGAGAGCATGTTAGTATAAAAAGATTGTGCTATTTGATGATACTTACTTTTAAGGTCCATGTATTCCTATTCTGGGTAAGTACGTAAGGTGGAATTTGGGTAGTATTGTAAATTTTGCTTAAATTCAGTGTCGTATCAGTGTGTATAGTAAACTGATAGTTAAACACAGTTTGTGCTCGTTTGTTTGGTGATTTGACGAGGACTTCTAAGTACATTGATTCACTAGGAATGAAAAATAAGCAAAACAATAACACAATGATGGCAAAATTATTCCATTTTTTAATATCATCTCATAGTAGAGGAGAAAAACTATTAAAAAGACATTAATAATTAATAACATCTACTTGGACATGTATGCAATGACAGAGAATATCGTGTTATCTAAAGAGGAATTCACTTATTGCCTCGTAATTCCAAGCTTTCAGTAAATGTAAAAAACCAAAACTTTCTTAACTTACACCACTGTTGTTACCAATGTTTACAATGAAAGTTTTTCCTTTTTTTAAAACTGGTAGTTTATTAGTCTGCACTAGTTCTTGAAACTGTAATACAAAAAAAATTTTCCTCTCATCTATCAAACTATCAAAGCAACCTCTTTAAGTTTCTTTATGCTGATCACATATCGTTGAAGGGGTCCAATTGTACTTGGTTGTATACATAAAACTGTGTGCCTTAAGAATTTTTCCTGCAATACATAAGGGATTGTAGAAAGGTTTATATCCTCAGGTGAATTGCAACAAAGCAGTACATGATTGATGACGTCAAATCAAGTTATTCGCATATCAATAGTTAATAGCTCTTTTCAGTCAGTTATATTTATAACATATTTTAAACTTTAAAATGAAGCTCATTTTCATGCAACAGTATTCATTGTCAAACGGCTGTTTAGATACTTTAAAACCATCGTTGCAACTAGCTGTGATTTCGTCGTCCACGAATTCCAAAATAAGCTATTTATCATAGCTAATAGATGTAGCATTATTTCTCCCAGACATCGTACCGAAGAGGAAAAGTACTGGCTGGGCTGCTAGCATCATTTTAGTTCAGGGCTTACTAGCATTCCTTCCCCTCACTAGTCCTAAAATCTAATGAAAAAACAGTCTGGATAAAGTTAAGGATTTTAAAATTTTGTCAAATCTACGTTCAAACAACATAAGAGGCTTTGATTAAAATAACAGTAAACTTTATCGTAAGAAATAGTGGCGACCGTGTATGCAATAAAATTCCTGTATCAGGAAGTCGCCAGAAGGGGTAACGAAAAGGTGACCTGCAAAGCAAGGAAAATGATTTATACAAGCTGCTATGGTGATGGAAGTGCTTACACTTCAGTGCGTAGAACTTGCTTAGGAAAGGGGGAAAGTGTCGCCAAATTGTCAGCGAAAATTAATTGGCACGGTCACGTGATATTAGAAAATATATATCATATCACGTAAAGCAGATGAGTAACAGAAAACGACAAAATTTATTGCTGGACTTTAATACAAAGCATAAGTAGCCTTTTAAATTTAGAAATGAAGACAAAGTTTATCTTTATGGACAACGAAATAAACTTGTTTACTGTAAATGATATAGCAATACCTAGGGGTACTTGAGAAGGGGTGAACGAGAATACAAAAATTGATAGATATCAGATGCATTGGAGAAAAGTCGTTGCACTTCAAATAGCAATTGGTTCGTTCTTTATAAAGTTCAAAAGTCGAATGGAATGCAGTTGTAATAACATTTGCTGTTATACAAAAAATAGCTTTATTATTAACGTATTGGAAAATTAGGTCTTTTTAAGAGCTCATGAATGACTATCATATAGATCTTTGGCTTCCTTTTCGACGCCTGCTTCCAAATCAATACACTGGAAAACCGTTATGGCAAACTCTCTTAAATCTTTCGGGGCATGAATCTAGGGCGTAAACCTGTAAGTGTAAAAGGTGTCAATTTAACGATTTAAAGCTAAACAGAAAAGGGTTATTACCATCTAAAGTATGAATTCCTATAGGATTCAACTTCATACACGCACACACACACACACACACACACACACACACAGAATTGTTGTGAACTAGGTCTTACATTTTCAAGCATTCCTTTCTATTCTTGCACAGACAACAGACAACATCTACTGCGCCTACATATACTAGAAACATTATCATACCCTTCAGGGACAACTCCTTCTGGAAATGGATTATGAACAATTACTTCGGATGTTACACTTGTCTTGGACGAGATGCCTTGAACCCCTGGTAGCCTAGAGTGCGTGACATAGTACAAGTCTGGGCTGACATGAACAGCGGTGAGAAACCACATTTCACCAGTGTTTGAAGAATTCCTCTTTGCAAGATAGGGAACATCGTTTACCTGACAATAGATTAAAATACAATGAGATTTTAAAAAAGCGCCTTGTTTTTGGTAAATTTTCATTACTCCTGACCCTATGGACAAATGAAAAACACCGCAGTCTTAAAGACTTCTCCCTCATCAATGCATAGACGATGTCCAACTGCAGAAGATCTTACGTGTGTAAGAACATCGGCTTTTATTTTTGGCTACGAATATTTTAAAGCTTAAAGTTACTTGACCGCGTTATGATTTATTGTTATTGACAGTGCTTTTAGAACTTATTCATCAAATAATACTGAAATGATGACAAAAATAGAAAATGCAAAACTTTACCCTATTATGCAATACTTTCTAAAGTTATGTCATATTTACCAATTGGTATATCGTAAGCTATTGTTTACTAATGCCGTTGCAATGAATGTAAATATCTCATCATCTGTTAATATTTCTACAAACACGAAGTTTTAAACAAATAGGAGTCTTTCACCCTTTTTGTATCGGGAAAACGTTGAATTATATGGAACTTTCCCATATTTTGTTGTGTGTCTAATAACGTTATCAAAAAAGGTCACATCTATTTCTTGTTCTGCCGTGACGTCATTTTTGAGAGACACCATGAGTGCACAATTTAGAATGTGTTATGACTTTGATAAATTTTATTTTAAAATACATTTTGTGTAATTTTTGGTCTCTTGTTTTATTATTACTCGCGCCCATACTACCTATATGCACATAAGAAAAGGATAAATTCAAAAAACCAAAAATTTATGCATAAACGCTGCATAAACTATAATGTAATAATTCATCTATTAGTTTCATGTGGCATCAGCCAGCGTCATATTTATTTTATAATCCTAAATTAATGGTATGCTCTCTTTATAATGATGTTAAGTGTGAACAACATTGAGGTTCCGTTATTACCAATTAAACAAATATAATAAATGATATGATGATGTAATTAGGATACCAACATATATGTGATGCTTTATGAATCTGCTGATGTCATCAGTGCAATATGCATAGTCTGTATGTTTTCTGATATACAGTCATTGAGAACAATGTTTTGTAAATACAGCACGTGGTTATTGACGTCTCTATTAGAAACGTTTTCCTAAATTTTGCTTCTTGTGTTGACAACACGTAAAAGAAGTGCCGATTTCAGCTGAGTTTGGAAGTCTCAATTTTTCTTAGAGGTTACATATTGAACCATAAACTTCCAGATATTTGTTCCACATTATACCATTTCGGTCTATTAAGAGGGGCTCAACAAAATCTTACACGATTAAAGGTGCTTAATAAAAGTCAAAATGGACACGTCTAGCTCAATTTGACCCCATGAATGCCTGCCTTAAACGTTCCTCAATTATTTCTTTACAATATTTGGTATCACCTTAAGGGTTTGAGATTAGTTCAAATTTCTCACTCATGTCATCGTTTCTTTTAATCGTCTTTGTTTGAGATAGGACATGTCATTACCTATGCCAACGCTCTTATAGCGCAATACCGTGTTATATTTTGGGATAGAACTGTTATGAAGAAGTGTTTTTATAAGTATTGCACTAAGTAATCTAGATTTATTGTTAGTATAATAACAACAGTTGCAACTGTAATGACGTAGCTACTTACAAATATTTCATTACTTCTGATTTTTAGTTTTTATAATATCTCTAGTGAATTTTTGTTCTAAAAATGACAGTTTTTATCATTTTAGGAATTTTTATAAAACCAACATAATTCTGCTTTCATGTTGGCCTAGTCCAAGCAATAATTTATCTGTGCACACTTGAATATCGATTCAATGAGATCAAATTGAATTTCGCAAAAAGGGACAATTGTTTTATGCTGATTAACATTTTTAATTAAATATTGACTTTTAGAAAGATAACTAACAGATTTTTCCACTGAGATATTTCACCACCTGGATTCAAACCAGGAACCCAAGCACTCCTTGGCCTACAGTTCAGCTTACTTTTGTGCTTTTGCCTGTATAAAGCAATGCTTCTTATTCTACAAATCACTTTACTACACTGTTTTGAATACAGCACATTCGTAGATATAACAGTGAATTGGTAACCAGACTAAAATCTAATCATCATATTCAAAGGCAGCTTAGGATTCAGGGCTTTCATTGGATAAACGAAAATAAAGCACATTTGCATTTCATAACACCCGTAGTATCAAAACTAGTGATAAAACTGATCGAATATTTTACATCAATGGATTGGTAATCCCTTTCTACAAAACATTAAAGAATAATTCTAAACATCAATAACACGTCATATTTTCCAGAACACTTTAGAGAAAAATAACAAAGGAGCTTTCAAATTAGATATTTGCTGAATTGCAGAGGCATATCAGCTTTTAAATTATTTTCCATTTCCATGCGCCTATGCAGCCTAGGATAAAGAAAAGTTTAACGTGTTAGATGCGTCTGTTCTTGTATTTGAATAGGATGATGACATTTTGAAAATTACTGACAGGAATCTTGAAGTATCATTATGAAAAGCCAAGTACTACTTTGAGCTCCGTCTTTAAAAGGTTGAGCCAAATCAACTTAAATAGAGAGCACCAAGCACACAGGCACTGTCTAAAAGAGGTTATATCATAAACATTGAAACCATCTTTTTAGGCAAATACATTATTGACAAATTTTAGGTTGTTCCAGTTCCTTGAAGTGAGATCTAGCATATGGAGAAGGGAAAAGAAGAATGTTGTCACTCTTAAATTTGATACTGCGGGAAAATACCAAGGTGCCGTGGACAAAATGAATAAAACTGCAAGAATCCGCGGACTCTTCTTAGCAATTTAATTTTTTTTTTGACTGAGGCTCCTCAAAGTACAGAATTCTCATATTATGAAATTGAAAATGGAAATAATGAAACTTCTCCCCAACCGTGTTTTCAAAATAGCCAACCAGAACTCTAACTGCCAGATAGGTGTTGTTTTGACGAATTAGTGTCCTTGGAACTGAATAGTTAACCGAAAAGGCCCGGTAAAAGACAAATTCTTTTTGTCTATAAAGCAACGATTTTCTTGCTTTGACGTGGACTGATTCGAGAACGGCCAAGTAAAAAGCAGACCTAGCCTTACCTATTACACGGAAACGGACATCCGTATACATTTTCGTACAGTTTGGGTTTTCAAGTAAGTGCTGTTCTATGGCAGAGTCTCTTTGCTTATTACCCTTTCCGTTAACCATTTACTTTCCCGGATACTGATTGTTGAAAACAACACCAACATTCTTTTTCCACTTAACGCAGGGTTGACATTTTTAAGGTATCGAGTTACCTTGAAGGAGTAGAAATAAATGGTAAGTAGAAAAATAGATGTACTACAAACAAGAAATTAAACAAATCCAAGAAGAAGGCGGTTGACATTAGATTTAAAAGCATAGAAATTTCTTTTTAGTTTAGGAATGAAACAAAATATTCATGCCGAGATTCAGCATACCGAGAGTACCTTGACTTGATGAGAGAAAAAAGGAACCAACTCAGCCAACTCAGGAAAACACTTACCGAAGTATCACTTGTAGAAAAGACTTAAAGATTCATCTCTACGGTGAGGAAGAGGTTGTAGTGCTCAGGCCAGTTCCAGGCCAACCGCACATCAGATTCTTGTAGTCTTATTGTTCTGCACCATTAAAAACATTTTAAAATGAATGAACTGTAATTTCTTTTTTAACTTTAACATAGCAATTCACTGCAGCCAATCAAATAAACTTTGCGTTTATCGCAACAGTCACATTCTTGGAATTTTGTAGACGCTAGATTAAGTCATTACTAGCAGCAATTATTCTTTTGTTAGACTATGAAAGATGACAAAACACTAAAACGAAAGAAAAAGTCCTGCCACGTTTTTTTTGGTTATGGCAAGTGATGTAAGTCGGTGAACGGCGACCATGTTGGGTACTTTTGTAGACTTGGGGAGAGAAGTCAAATTTTGCAAAGTACCTTAGTGATAAGTTTTAACAAGTTTTTTCTCAATAGTCAGAGAAAGAGACAAGTTCAATTTTAGGGGACACTAAATATTCTGCCCGACTGTTAGGTCTATAATATGAGGGCAAATTAAAAGTTGGCAACTGCAAATGAATTTTTCCTTTATAATAATAACTAGGTACCAGTATTGTGGGACATAAAATTGTATCCTTAAGAAAGTCTACAAGGAGGGGACACCAGTGGTGTTTGTAGGTTCTCTGTGTTATTCTCGGAAACAACTACACTTTGAAGGCAAATATTACGCTAGAAAAGATAGTATGGTCTCGGATGTGATATTTTTAGAAAAAACTAAAACATTTACCTCGATGTTTTCGATGGCCTCCTGCCATCATTTTGGAGATATCTTTAGTAACTAGTAAGCATACAGAATCATATATGTGTAGCAGTATAGAGCAAGTTTAATCCTATCCAGGCAGGGTTATTTTAGATTCCCTGGACTGAGGGTGGTATGGGGACGGCTATTAGGCCCGCGGATATTTTAACATTCACAGAAATGACAGAAGATGTTTTCTTAGAGCCTTGTCTTGGCTTGGTGTCAGAAGTACAGGGTTTATCATTTGTGAGAAAATGTTTCTGGGACTCCTGTATTAAGTACTCTAATAGCACAATCCCCTCTAGACTGCAGACGAAAACCTTTATGTGGACAGACTTTTATTAGGAGAAAGGGAGAGTAGTTCAGTTTAGGACACAAGGTTACAGCTGTTCTTTCCAAGGCATATGAATTTCCACTCTAAAGCAGTCACAAATAGGCTGCAACAAATTTAAATTAAGTGGGAGGTCATAGTATCCATTTTAAAGTGTAACTAAACATCGATAACCTCCTGTCTCTTAGGTTACCGTCTTGAAATTCGAAAGAAGATCAACATATGACATAACTATACAAGTGTTATTTGATAAGATTTCACGATATGTGCCTTCCCCTGTACTACCAAGGAAAATGGACTGGCTACATGCTCGAGGGAAAGCGAACAATGATAGTTTCTAATGACGTAAAGGACAGCAGCTAATACCTGTATGACTATCGGTTGTAACTACTGTAACAGGCCTATGTCAAACGGAAATAAACTTCCTGCCTTTTCTCAACGTACTGCACTAGCATGTTAGATTGATTTGACAATCTTCCCTTAATTTAGTATGTGATTTACCCTAGTAACTGATAGCAGGATTCAGTTAACAGCAAACATGTCTAAATATTTACCGTAACTTTGTTACGTTATGGACAGAAATACGATACAATATGTGGCCCTTTTGTATATATAGATTGTGTTATTATTATGTTGAGCACAACAGGCACACCGAGCAAAGCAACATTTATTATGCAAAGATAATCCTGACAACTCTAGCTGCCGGAAATAAAATATTTATTACACGCCGGGTCGTCTTCGACGGCTTCCATCGAACTAGTCTGATGGCAAGAATTTACTTGTCTATACTTTCTGGACCCGATATCATTTATATCTAATAATAACTCAGGTTTTCAACTAGCTTTGTCTGCATGCTCCTGCATTCTACCGCAGCACAATCACACACCATGTTCATAATAAAACTCCCCACAGAATATCGGCGACGTTCATATTACCATTTGAGGGACTCAAATACAAATTGAGTATTTTGCCATCTACAGGTCGCTGGGCTCTGATGAATTTCACCCCATGATATCATATGCGATTCCAGTTGGTCACGTTGCCAGAGGAGGCTTATTATGACTATGCAAGGGGGTCATGCACGATTCGATGGCATAAGGTAACATGGTGATATAGAAGTAGTTGCATCACACACACACATTTATATGTACGTGTGTGTGAATCTCTGAGTAGCAAATTTCCATAACTCTTCCTTACTTCCCTTCTTCACATGTGCATTTATATATATGATGGACTCTCCCGTCGATTTTGACGTACGAGTGTCTAACAGCAGTTAGTTTTCAGTTCGGATGTTTATGCGGAAGATGGCATTTTAGTCCAGCAAGTGATC
>JAAAKL020010800.1:0-14102 GCA_010016065.2 Carybdea cf. marsupialis auct. non (Linnaeus, 1758) | reverse complement strand
TTTATTGATTTCTTCCTATCTCAATTCTGACGATTTTGTACTCTGAGGAGTGTCAGACGAAAAAAGCTTTTCAGTACCAAAGTGTTTTCACTATTTCATGCAGTTTTACTTGAAGCATTCAGATAAGAATTATCTTTGTTAATTCAAGGTTTTATTGATTACCGAATGTCATTGATTGTTCCCCATAGACCCTTCACGCCATCGTCCACAATCGCTTCACAATCTTTGTGTTTATTTGTAAATTCCACTTGAATTTCTCTGGCTTTTGTGTATTTTACAATGTTTTGCCTGTATGGATCTCGTCTCTCCTGATACATTAAGGAGTGAAAGATCTCTTGAAAGTTTGTTAAGAACTTACCTATCACTCCACAACGTACAGTAGATGTCTTCAACGTTATAGAATACAACAAACAAATGCGCGCAAATCAAACTGATGAAGTATTTTTAGCAGACATGTTTAGATCGTACCGTTATTAATAATAAAAATTAGATAACAAAGAGAAAACAAATTCAAATTCAAATTACTATTTATGATGAAGAATTAAGATGTTCTTTGTGGTCAATGAATTCTGTTGACAAGAAACGCAACTGAATTGTGGGAGAAAATAAAATTAATAGCATGTTAGTGTTGCTAATTTTAGGAAAAGATTATCTTCATGGATTAAGACATAAAACCTTATTAAATTTTTAAAATCCAATCTTGGCTACTATTTTAAGAGAAAAAAACCTAGAGACTTTATTATAGAGCAATAATGAGTTACAACAAAGTTGGAATAATTGCATTTTATTTTGTTGTAACATAAAGCTGTTATAATCACAGTTTTACGACTAAGATTAGCGTCTAAGTACTACCAGATCTTTCTCGGATATCTCATAAATTGACCTTATTTCTACTGTTTATACACAATTTATCTGTGGTTGCTCCCAAAAACTGGATGTAAACATTGTACGCCGAGCAATATAAGCGAAGTCGGCCAGCCAGAGAATGTCTGCCTTTAGTTGTTTACAGCTTTTGCCACTTGGGGTAAATCAATAGCTTCTCCAATCTGTAGGTAGTCTATCATAGTACAACTCTGAAGAAGGCTAGCTTGACAAGCCGAAATATAAGTTTATTTGTTTAGCCGCAACATAACTTTTAAGTGCTTCTCTGCCGTCCTAGACTGATTCTTGTTCTAGATTGATTATATTTCAACGTCAGTCTTCGTATCTTTTTCATCAGAAACTGTATCAGTCATGGCGTAGTCAACTTGGGTCCTTCCAATTTTCACTTATCATGGTGCACCTTCTTAGTCTGTCCTAAGCGGCATGTTTGCACCTCTGAAAATTTATTTCTGTCCTAAATTTTGTTGCTCAATTGTCCTTTAGGTCTCTCTCTCTCCTTCTTTCCGTCTACCGTGCCTTCCAGCTCTAGCTGGAGACTATTGTCCCTCATAAATTGGCCAAATTTCAACGTGATCTTTTCTTTCGAATTACATGTTTGACAGTCAGGATCAGATCTCCTTGTACTTCTGCTAGGGCTAATCAACATGAGATCTTTCCAGCCTATTCTTTAAGTTGTACAATATGCTCTTAAAATTAACATGCAGGTCATAATACTTATATATTGTCGATTTAGAAAATCTAAATATATTATAGGTACTGCAGAACTTGAATATAGAAAGAGATATAGCGAATTTCATTTTTTGTTGAAGCTCTTCGATCGATCCTCGTCAGGACAATTGAATCAATACTAAACTAGATATAAATTAACAAGGCTTTAAAGCATAATACCAATAAGATGACCACAAAGAAGATAAGATCAGAACAGTAATAAAAAACAACGACGAGTAGGTAATTACTATAAGAAAAATAGGGAACACGTGTTACGGAGGCAAAAATAGAGAGAATAGGAATAAATAAAATAAAAAGTACTGTGTTAATGACTTCATAAAGTATAGAAATGACACACAAAACAATTACACATAATCATAGTAAGGGCACATTGACGCATTAAAAAGCAACGAAAGACTTAGTACAAAGTAATTTTGCCGACAAAGTAATTAGAAATCTAGATTTCACTCGACTCCTGCTCTACAAGTGCTCAAATTTTAACATAGGGGCCTCGGAAACGATATCTGGTTTTTGACACGTCTCGAATTACTTCCTTTGAAATTTTTGGATCACATCCTCCCCTTAAGAGTCCATTAACGTGAGTCCAATTTGCAATTATTGACCATAAAGGCCTGTTTACACGGTCAGATGGATCGTAAGATCCGTCGTAACCTTTTCAAAGTTGCGACCGAATCAATGACAAAACCCCAGACTTTCGGCAGATTGAAACTTTTAAACTCGTTGAAAAAGTTTCGATCAATCGTAAGGTTTCCTTGCTCGTTCCCAGTCCCCTGCGCTGTTTTATCTACAAGAACTCAATTTTATGAAAATGGCGGCACAGAAGCGATGCACAGATTTTCATCTATCCCAAGCAGAAACGGAGATATTTGTAGAATTATTCAGGGGACATGAACTGTTGTGGAATACAACGTCCCCTCAATATATGAAATTAGGCCCTAGAAGACTGGCACTGCTTGATGTCGCACAAAAACTAGGGAAAGACTGGACCGGTAAGTGAGCTTGGAATTTTACCTAATTTGCCATCAGATTTTGTCTACACTCGATTCACTAGTAGAGTAGAAACTAGAGATAGAAAGAGCTGAAGAAAAACAATGTAGGGAGATTTTAAGATGTCGTATATGAAATTCTGTATTAACAGATACATCCTTTGCTATATATACATTATAGTTTACTTGCAAGAAGTTACAGTATGTTTACACGTCACAGCATATCATACCAGTATGTGATAAGGCTAAGAGTCTTATACTTTCATGAGAAAAATAGATGTAGGTCCTACCTTCGTAGCAACGAAGAAGAACGATGCTGGTTCTTTGTTGCACCAGAACTTTTTTGAACGTACTTGTATTCCAACACTACCACAGTACTTTTGTAATACTCTGTCATATGATGTGACATCTTTTATATGATAATCTGTCAGTATTCAAATATTTTTCTGCCTTGGACTATGTTATGAAAATGAAGTTAGAGAAATGATGTATCTGTATCATGTATATTTAGCAAAGAACATTTCTCTGCCTTTAATAAAATGTAGTGATTAACTGAGTTCAAATAATGTATTGGGAATGGGTTTCAGCACTAAGTTGGATAACTGTCCAGCTATGTGAAACATTTCTGCCCACAATATTGAATGCCAGGCAGAAGCATTAAGATTTGACATCGTTTATTACTAATCAGTGTTGTGCTGATTGTCACTCAATACTTGATTAAATTTTTTTCTCAACTATGGCATTTTTGTACTGAATGTGGATTATGCAAGGACAATGTCATGATCAAGTTTTGTTTGGTTGTGTTATTGGTATGTGTGTTTGTTTGGGGTTTTTTGTGGGTTTTTTGGGGGGTTTTTTTGGTGGGGGGTTCTTGAACCACTACTTGAAACACAATCCCCTGTTTGTTTTCATGTGGATTATTCATGCATTTTAATGTAAACTTGCTTTGCTTTCTTGACATGATAGAACAACTGTGAAACTTGTTCTTCATCTTTTAAACATTATAGAGCAACAAGTGAAAAACAAATGGAACAACATAAAGACCACATACAGTCGAGAGTTAAAGAAAGTTCAAGAATCCACTAGAAGTGGATGTTCATCAGGAGATGTTTATGTACCGGGATGGTGGCTTTTTAGCACATTAGATGGGTTTTTAAGACCACATGCTATGCCAAGGAAGGGAAAGAGTAATATGGTGAAAATATTTTTTTAGTTTGTGTAATAATATTAGGACATTATGCTGCTTCAAATTTTTAAAGGGCTGATTTTTTCACCAGGGTGTTTCCAAAATCATTACTGTTACTCCTACTAATACTACTAATACTACTACAACTACTTCACAAGCATGTAACATATGTAATGATCTAAAACCCTTAACTTATCTAATAATCCCCAGCTACAGCCCTTCTCCATTGCCAGTCAATCTTGCCCTCATTACAGAAGTATTCTGCAACTATGTCACGAATATCCTTTGCATCAGAAGGACTTTTCTTGCTTGAGCATGCTGGTAGGTTACTTAAGCAGCATGATTCCTCTTCTTGTCTCCAATCTCCTGGAACTACCTGATGACTTATTTCCAATTCAGTATCAAGTGTTCCAGGGGCAAAATACTCTTGGTCTTTGAAAGTTCTCAGGAAATTATGTATTGCCACAGTAGCAAGCACAACTATCTCTGCCTTCTCTGGAGACAAATGCATGGGCCTGTGAAATATTCTGAACTTGCTGGCCAGGATTCCAAAGGCATTCTCTGATATTCTCCTTGCCCTGGATAGTCTATAGTTAAAAACTCTTTTCTTCAAAGAAAGGTCTCTTTGTGGATAAGGCTTCAACAAATACCTTTTTAAGGGGAAAGCATCGTCCCCTACTACAACATAAGGCATGTCATGGGACATCCCTTCCCGGAAGATATATCTTTCCATTCTTGTTCTGTTGATGGTACCTGCAAAGGAATGTTTTTATTAGTATTTGCTTAATTTATATTTTGCTCTTCATTTACAGTTGCCAGATGACAGTTACACAGAAAAAACAAATTTGAGTGCAAATCAAGAAGTTACTTTAGGTGTAAAGGAAGGAGTAAATTTTGATGTAGAAGTCCCCGGTGATCCTGAGATAGCTGCAGAAATGTTAGAAATGCTAGAGCTAGGTGTAGGATCAAAGGGTAGTGAATCTTTGCCTGGCGAAGAGGTTTCACATACCCCAGGGACGAGGAAAAGGAAGAAGACACAGGAAGAGTTGCCAGTTTTGCAGGCATGCTCGGACGTCATGAAAAAAACAGCTCAAGAATGGATGCAAAAATTAAAATCCCCAAAACTGTAAAAACAACATTTGGGGAGTATGTTGGTCAGTAGATTAATTTAATTAAATCTGAGGACATTAAAGATGATGTAATGCTGGAGATTACACAAATATTAGTTGCTGCAAAGAAGAAAGATAGGGAAACTGCTATTGATGTACTCTGATTGTAGGTAACATCCCCTTTTAAAAGCGGAACACTATGGAATTATGGAATATATGTAGACAAGCTTCACGGCAGGAGGCAACTTAAAAATATTCAACTGCTTTCCAGCAGCAGTGAAAGCATTGAAATCAGGGGATGAACTCTCCCTCATTCGATCCACCTAGGAGGGGTTGTATGAAGAGAGAAAGATCAGGTAAGTTCACTTAGATGTGTTTGTGTGTGTGTGTGTGTGTGTGTCTCTCTCTCCTCCGTAAATATATCTATATACTCTTTTTACTTCTTTTCTTTTTAGATTTATAGACAATACTATGATAAACCTATGGACGGGAGTAGGTGAACACATGAAAGAAATAGAGGCAATAGGTAGTGCATTATTATTAAGGTAGACACTTGCACTATAAATAGATAAATAGATGGCATGAGAGGGATGGGTGGAGCACGATCATATCATGTGGGGTCTTTGAAAGGGTGAACCGTTTTACAAAGAGGTATGGTGCACGCAGGGTCTCTGAAAGAGGGAGGCTTAGGGGCTTCACCCTACTAAAACTGGAAAAGTGTCATATAACGATGTGTCTCAATACGTGCTTTGTAAATTTCAGGGGAAATTATACACTGAATCATACAATATGATTCTTACTGCCTTTAACTATAATGGTGGGTGATCAAATTTAGGAAAACCTGATACAAAAGACAAGTGTGAAAGAGACATGGAGGCTAAGTTAGGTTACTTGAGTCAAGAGATTTGGGAACATGGAAACTAAACAATGCACATTTTTAAACTAAAACCAAACTTTTAAAACGTTTTTACTAATTCGTTTTTTGGAGGATGCTGGGATGTATCCACAATTTTGGGGGAAGCTAATTACTTATGACTATAACTCTGGTTTGAGGTGAAAGGACATGAAAACCAATTTATGATTCAAAAATAATTTTATGAAAAGACAAATTAAAAATGAAGAAGGACGGACGTGATGATAAGGATGATAGTAAGTATTAGAAGAAGATGAAATACTAATAATAATAATAATAATAATAATAATAATAATAGCAAGGGCTTAAACTTCGACAGTAGGAGACTTGCAACCAGGCCTGCCTATCAGGGGTAAATAAGCGATCGCCATCGAGTAATCAGTACTTTATTACTAAGTATTATTGCAATATTTCAGTAAACAAGGAAAATAAGGATTTTTCCTGGGGACACAGTGCCTGCGACTGCCTCCATTGGCTACGGGACTTGACTGTAAATTAACTTCCTTTATATTAAAATAAATTTATAATAGAAGCGAGGAAGCCTTATTAGGAACTAATTTGGGTATATGCTGAGCATAAAATAATATGGAATATGTGATAATATTCGTTCTTTAGAAGTCGATTATCATATGTAAGATATATCTTGGTAAAGAAGAAATGAGAAAGAAATTGGGTAGCAGTCAACGACATGGAAAATTGTTGAAAGGGATAAGAAAACGTGAGAGGCACATGTTACTCATCTTGAATTTAACAGAATAAGATTGGGGTGAGACTGTTTCATGATCCTTTAAAAACATCAGCGTATGAACCTTTAAATGAATACAGACCAGTTGCGATTTAACGTTTCTTAAGCATCATTTCTAGAAAATATCTATTCATGCATGCACTTTACAATTTGGTCTCCAAATTAGTTACTGTAATAGAAAATTGAAAGAAAGGAGAAGTCGCCAAACAACAAAGGCAAGATGGAGGTTGAAGGCCTTTGAGAAGATTAAAAATGTTGATAATTGAATTAGTTCGCCCTCTGTAGGTTTTATTTACTATCAGTGGGTTTGATGCCTTTACCATTTTCTTTCCTTTTCGTCAGGATACTCTACGTCCTGGATGCGATGACTCTGTAGGATGTTCAAAGAATTGCTGTCTCAGCACCTACACTGCTCCAATATTTTTCGTATCCTTCGTCCTCTTTGCCCAGTTTGTCCTGGTCAATATTGTTATAGCTGTACTGATGAAGCATCTTCGTGTCACTAACCTGTGTAAGAAAAATGGCAGGAAAAAGAAAAAGAAAAAGGAGGTACGACAGCAAAGCGAAGAAGAAAAGGAGGAGAGGAATCACCAGATATTTAACAAGTGGCATCAACGTGCTCTTCAAAGAATGGCAAAGAGAGATAGTGAATCAAATGAGAAAGGATTTGTAAGGACAAAGAGAAGTACCGATGATCTAGACAACATACAACTTAAGGTTTTCCGGCCAAGATCAGAAAACGATATCACAATCAGAATTGACAGTTGTGAATCAAAAACTGATTCGCTTGGAGATGGGGATCAGTCTCTTGATATTGATAATTTGGATCTAAATCAGAACTTCGATGAGCCTAGTATTAGAACGGTAACATCATATAAGTCGTTTGGATCTAATGTTAGTATTTCGTCGGTAGGAATGAAGCGGCGCCTGTCTATTCTTAGTCTAACCAAAAGAGACAATGATCATTTCAGTAAATCATTCGAAGATGATAGTTTTGATGAAGATGACTATCAAGGATTAGATGTATCGAGGATAGAAAATGTTCTCGTATCACATCATCCTAGGAATAACATAGTTATTAATTTACAAGACGAGATGCATTCTTCTAAAGAAGCAAGTGTCTACGAATCATTTGACAATAACAATTCTGGTGTGGACACAGATCGGGAATACGATTCTCTATCTTTATCAGATGAGAGCCTTTACTCCGCAATCGAACATTTATTTGATGACAGGGACAATAGTGCTCTAGAAAATCGGATTCAAAATACAGTGGTGGTTACAAGAAACGAATCAGCTTTATCATGTTATACAATCAAAAATGAAGTTGACAAGGAAACGTCAAACAGCTGTAATAGTTCGGAAATAAAAGAGTCGATTCCAGCTTTTCAAAATCTCGATATTCCCAAGGTATCGGAAGATCTTTGTAAGAGTCAGGAGGAGCGAGGGGGTTCCGCGTTGTCAATGGCAAGTGATTTTCGAATGAATCCTGTATTCGATTTCCCGGAAGAATACGAGGACTATAATGATATTGGATATAGTGATGATGATAAGGCCGATGTCCCACTTCTGTCACCATCTATAATTCTGATGTCAGATGTTTCAAGGCAAGCCTCTGTTAGAACAAGTCCTACATTACTACATGATGGTAGTGCTCCAATTGCAGAGCCAGATCTGGATTCGAATGAAAATATTTCAGATATATCCGGTAATGCTTTTACACCCAGGACATTTTTCAGGCCTGGTAATCTTATGAAAGTTAAATCATTACATTCCTTGTCTTCTTATGAAACCTTGGCAAATACGATGGATGATCAGCTTGACATTGTAACAAAATCAAGTTCTGAATCAGCAATAGATAGCTTATCAAGTACTTCTCTTGCTTAATTTTAGCAAGTGTAGCTTCCATATTTACAACTTTGAATCAAGATAAGCCCTTTGAGGCAATAGATTTGTACGTGCTGTAAATCTCCTTCTGTATCAGATAAGAGTAATAAGATACTATGATAATCAAAAAAGTAAGTTCTGCTATAAGCGTCTGATCCTTCTAAGGTTTAAGCTCAAAATAAGAAATTTCAACGTCAGATTGTGTTACGCTAGTTGCAGTAGCATTTGTTATTAGGACAGCATGAAGTTTTCCACTGAAAATTTGTGAGAACATTATTTATGAAGTACTAGGCAAAGGGGAACAGTTTACCGTTCAGCACTCCTTAACATTCAAGGAAAGACAGGTCCCTGCATCTGATAATTTCTCAACAATGTTTAAGCATGATACTACTTCAATATATACCTCGCTGTCCTCGGAGCCCTGAACTTGTTTCTTTTAAGCAATTATGGCATTATCTTTTGTCAAAGTTTATCGAAATAGAGTCCCTTCTCCCGCCTAAAATATTTAACACTCTTACCTTTTATCTGTTTTGAAATTACGGGCTTTCTCATATGAGAATGTATCTATGCTGCAAATATTGCTAGTATATATCAGGAAATTGTTTCCTCGGTTAAAAAATGAGCCCCAAAATGGGTAACCAGTTAACAACTAGACCACCCACAATCGTTTAACTGACTTGACCCACTTTGTCTTTGCGCTTAGCAATAGTTCATGTGACGAGACTTGAGCTTCTAGACACAGTACTGATCAATTTGAGCCGTTTGCACATTTTTCTTCTCCCAGACTTTCCTTTGGTGTGATAGAGGGTCATTTGGATAAAGGATACGGTAGTTACTAAGTCTATCTTCTTCTATAACTAACGTATTTGCCATGGTAGTTCCAACCTTATTGCATTGCTTATCCACACACCCGGAGTCCTAATATTGTGCCTTGGACCAATGCTCAGGTTTTGGTGTCCGGTTTTGTGTTTCTTTTGAGTGACTTCATCCTCTTAACGCGTCTTCAAATCGATCCTGAAACCAAAAATAAGTTTTGTCAACATCCTATTGCTGTATAGAAAGCGCAAACGTCCGTACCAATAGGACGACCTTAGTCAACTTACTAAACCGTACGTCCGTAGCGATCGAACTATATATGTTGCTCAGTTAACAGTTTTACTTCATGCATTTCTAATACAAAGATTTGACAAATCTTTGCAGGCTTGCATAAAATCAGTTGCCTTAGAAAACATAAAATATTTCAGTTCATATGCTATCATTAATCATTGCCAATGATACTTGCTTTAAACATCTGGAAGAGAAGTCAAAAAAATGGAATAGAATTCAACTTGTCCATGTCCCAACCTGGCTTATTTTTCATGCTTTAAAAGGATTATACGCGGAATATGTTTCAGATTATTGAGGGATGCATTATAGTTGTGAATATTCTGGCTTAAAAGTCTAAATTCATCTCCCTCTCCACGCAAATCTTATTTCTTCCCTGTCTTGGCTTGCAGGGATATGATAATATTGAGAAGGTGGAATTAGGCAGTTATTGCGGGGCAAACTGGGAGACCCTAGCTGGCACAAAGTGCCAGAAAAATCTAGCTCTGAAATAACCGTTTTCTAATGTAAGAAGGGGGAAGAAATGCGGAAAGATCAATGAAGAAATACCAGGCTGTGAAAAAAAGGGATATTATCTTTTTCCTTCGAAAGCTTACTTCTTCCTCCCCCCTGGGGGAGAGTTGGGCGCTGTTTGCCAGAATAGTCACCATTAGTGCATTATATTCCCGGAGAAGAAGACATGGGCCCTTTTAGTGTTGCACAGGGAAGCACCCCAAGTCAAGTAACAAATTCAAAAGTTCTCACCATTCGCTAATTTGGATGGAGTCTTCTTCATAGCTGGATGAGCATCCCTTCATATATTCGATGTTTGATATGAAATACCTGTATAAGTATAAAAAGTTTCAGCGAGACTACTTTCTTGGGTACTACTTCCTTGTACTATACTGTTAAATTTGTGATGTCAATAAGGCCTACTTATGAAAACTATCCACTGCAACTTTGAAGTGACACTCTCTGGCAAGAACTTACTATTACCGCTCGGACCAAATCACCATCAACTACCTGTTTGCCTTAAGAAATGTACTTTACAGGAAATTAGAAAGTTAATTAAATTTAGCCTTTTATAATTATATAAAAGCAAAGGACTCCAGGACGAAATTTTACCATCGCTCACTGTTGTTGTCATAGGAGAGCCATTTCGCTTTTGTGGAACCTGTTGACAGTGACATGAACTCTGATGTATTCTTACAGAAATAATAGGTACTGTGAGTGAAAAAGTGCCGAGTAGAAAACTAGGTTAAACTTAGAGTAATCAATCTTTTATTACCATTTTCTCAGAACTTTATAACAACCTTTTATTTGTATCAGGAAAGATCTTTAGCTTTCTCAATATTTTCCTGGACAGCTACAAGCTCTCGGTAAGATAACAGAGAAAACTACAAGGATTGCCAATGCGTTATTATCAACGTTATTTTATATACCAGTGCCAGAATTATTATAGAACCAATTACAGTCATAAAGTAATATTATTGTATTATCTGCTGCACTTATTCATGTATGCGTGCTTTTATTTTGTTAAGTTTAGATTACTAATTTGACGTGTGTGGGAAGTTGCATTTCAATTACCACAGCGATTATCAATCATGCTGTGAAGCACGTCCTCTTTAGAAAGCTTTAGGAAATAAAGAATATCGTCAATATAAATATTTAGTCAATGTACATATTGATGCCTAAATTTTACCAAATACCATATTTTTTTGAAGAAAAACAAAAATATAAAAATAAACTTAAATCTTTAATTCAAAAATTTCTACTGAAGACATGTTTACCAAATCTAAAAAGGGTCATATATGTTATCTCAAAGTGAAGTTCTTTGTGTTAGTGCAACGTTTGTTTCCCTATTGTTCTTCTTACTGCGTCAATCCATATAAAATGTGCATTTTACATGGAAGAGTAAAGTAACATCGTTCTTATTAAAACATTGCTAATGCAAACACCTTCTTTGTTGCCCTAAAAGTCTCTCTGTTTCTTCTTGTGTCCAAGTAAATGAAAGGAATAAAACTCCCTCTTAGGGGCAATGATGCTCAATATCATTGAATTGTGACAACACTACGATATTGCAGTGCCCCGAAACACGTTTGAAATTTCTTAAATTTCCAGAACACTTCCAAAACCCTCATCAAACTCCAAAGTCTACTGTACATCGGCCATCGAGGCCGCTCTTTTAAATAGCGGTTGAAGATACTTTAACACCAGGATTTCAAATGGGAGTATAGTGTCTTTTTATACTGTTTTTATTGATTAATGATGGTTGAACATTACATGACCGTATTTCATACTGAATTGTGCAAACAAAAAGAAAATATGAGTTAATTACTTTGTTTTCATAAGTCTTTCGTAGGAGAAACGAGAAGCAAGCCAAAAGACTTCAGATTCTCCAGTTGAGGATATTCTGCGTTTTAAACGCCATTTAATTTGAAAACATTTTTTAGCTGAAAAATAATATCTTGCGAATATGAAATACAAACCTAATATTTCAATGGAACATGCTGTAGAGCTCAGCTGTGTAAGCAAAATAATATCTGTGATAGGATGTAACCATTTTACAACCTAGCTGACTTTGCTCTTATACGAACCAAACCCCTGAATTTCACTACAAAAGCTTATTACATTGGCCAATAATTTGGCATGTCACTCCTTCCAGTTTAATTGAAGCAACTTCTCCTAGTAGTGTAATAAATGTGAGTTATTTTCAGATATTGTGAATCTGCAGTTGCAAAAAGCTAGTAATGTGACGTAAATAAAGATGAATCAAAGAAAGCAAAATCGAGGGTTAGTTATATTTATACTTTATTTGGGTAAAACTCCACTCTGTAGAGTCCGTTTCATAAATTCTGAATGATAATTTCTGTCTTTGCCAATGGAAAGCTAACGTTGATACAACAAGTCAGTGAATACATCATAAGGCTCTTTTGTAAAATATTTCTCTCTGATGTTGAGGATTTATAAATTAATCTTACTTTGCTACAATAGCAGGGATCAAGAAAATAGCACCTTTCCCCATGATACTGAGCACTAACCCAACATTATGTATCATGAAAGCTTACAGAGGTCAAGTTAAAAAAAACATGTGACCCCTACTATTACCATAGCATAAATTAAAGTTTACCAACAGGTATACCCCTCACCTCAACACACTCCAAGATACATCTCAGCTGCTCAAGTACCAATGTAAGATATCAAGGAAGTCAATTAAACCCCTACTTAGTAGGTACCCTATAACATATCACGAAAGATACAAGCATCGTACATTGTTATTATCAACAAACATGTTCTTTCAATAATGTTATTCTCACTGGATTTGAAGGGAAAGAAGCAGTTGTTTTCATAAATGTATTTGCTATCATAAATAGCATACAGGAACGTATTCTATGAACGAAAGGCATCTACAGTGTGATTTATTTAGTCAGATCTGCATTATAGTCATAGGTCAATGTGAGGTCAATGTAAGTACAGCAGGGTAGCAAATAATCAACATATTCCTATACATGACTAAATTCATTCTACTTTCACCCCTGTAAATCCATTTAAGATTCTTGATTTATAGAAGAAGTACAGATAGCAATTTTATTTATGCAGCAAAAATTCAAACAACACGCTACCACTTAGCAGATTTATAAAACGGACTCTATCGTTGTAATATTACTTTTCATATTATCTCAAGCTGCTCTACGGTACAGCGCTTTTAGGTTGCTGTCAGAAAGTTGATAAGGCCCTGTCAATTAGTAGGTGATGATGCAAGAAGTAGTGTAAGATTACTAAAGCAGAATGTTTGTTACATAACACTTTTGTACATGGGAATTCTTTTATAAACCTATGAAATCATGGCTAAGGTATGAAAGACTGTAAACCTTTTAAAACGTGTAAATAGCAGAATATTAAAATCAGGTATCGACTTGCTTTTAGTGTTTCTCTTTTTATTTATCTTATGGATTTACAACTTTGAATGATAAGAGAAGTTTTCTTAAAAAGTGATTCCTATGAGGTCATTACCACCATGTTTCAACTATTCAAAGTGCTGTGCCAGGATCAATATACAGACATATATATAAAACATATATATATATATATACATATATATAAAACAAGAACAGACCTACTAAGCCATTAAGTTAAAATAACACAAGATAAAAATAAAAAAGGGGCCTGAAGAAGGAATGTAATTTTCCGAAAGCTCGCCATGAGCAAGAGCTAGTGTTTTATTGTTATATTATATACATACATATATGGGATCTAAAGACGGTCTTGGTATCTTTGCAGCTGGGCCCAACTACCTTTGTCATGCGGGCTGACCCTTGTGGCGTCGGCCCCTTCCTTTATGAGGGCGAGGCCTTGATGACGCTATCACCATCCCTACACTAGCGGGTTTCTCAAGACGGCTCTCTGTATTTACCTATCTCAATGTATATATGTATATATAAATTTATAAGTAAATCATTAAAGGAAGACACGGGACATTTGCTACTCTGAGTTTCACGCTGAGGCGATCTTCAGGCAAATATACAGGTTACTTCACATTACACTATTTAAGTTACACGGACAAAGTTACGTACAATAAAAC
>JAAAKL020010799.1:0-14102 GCA_010016065.2 Carybdea cf. marsupialis auct. non (Linnaeus, 1758) | reverse complement strand
GTCACCCAAGGGATGAATCAAACAATAGTCGATATTGTGAGTGCAATGTTAAAGAATATACCTCGAAAGTTTTGAGCAGAAGTATGTACAGAACCTATGTACAGAATAGAACCCAACATTTGCAGTACAGGGTTTGACCGCATTTGAAGCCTTCTCTAGTGAAAGGCCAGATGTAACAAATTTGAAGCTCTTTGGTACAATCTGTTATACACATAACAGTCTGATTGAAAATCTATGAAGAGCATGTTCTTAGGATATGGTGACCGTGTCAAAGGTTATCATCTGCATGATAGAAATAGTTGGAAAGTAATACACAGCTTACATATTATCTTCAATGAATAAAATACTTAAAGCCCCGAGGAAGTTCAACACTTTGTTAAGATGAATTTCGGTTTTGACTTGGATAAAGAAGTACTGAAGTCGTCTCAGAATGATGTTCCTCCACATGAAGATAACAAGATAGGGAATTATAATTTAGGTCCTAGACAATCATGTCGCCCAAGAAAATCACCTAATTATCATGTTTAGTGGACTTTACTGGCTGAAGAAGATGACCCTAAAATCTATCAGAAGGCTATTCGTGGCGACTAATCTAAATGACAAGCCTCCATGGACACATTACTTAATTCTTTTAGAAAATTCGGGACCTGGTCCCACTTCCAGGAGGAAACAAGGTTTTGGGAAGGAAATGGGTTTACAAAACCCACATGTTGCCAGATGGACGCATTAATCGCTGTGCCAAAGTTAGACCTGTGGTTCAGGGATGCAGCCAAAGATATGGAATGTATTACAACAAAACAATGAGCCCTATCTTAAGGGCAGAAACTATCCCTATGATTATTGCCCTTTCAGCAAAACAGAATCTCCTCTTGCGTCAAATGGAGATGACAACGGTCTTACTGAATGGTTTATTTGAGGAAACAGTATCCACAAAGAATCAAGAGGGATTCGTTAACATGGATAAAGAAAATTTTGTTTGTAAGCTAACAAGAGTATATATGGACTCAAACAGTCCTTCCTGTGCTAGAATACCGCATCTGATGCCTCCCTCAAGAGTATCGGTCTCAAGGAATGAAGTTTTGATCTGTCTATTTACACTCCCTTAAAAGCACAGCCTCTGCTTGTTGCAGTTCATCCTTGCTGCTAAATCTGAACAGCAAATAACTCATATTAATAAATGCTTGTCTGAAAAGTTAGAGGTGTTCAAGATAAACAAATGTCTGACAGGTTTTGGATTGAACATCTTGGGTGTACTAGTCCAATAGTCCACAACTTTGGTATAGCTAATGTCAAGCCTGCTGCTACACCTGGCAATATAAGTTTCAAATTTGATTGTAATCATTAAGCTACATTATTCGATAAACCACTGCACTAGTTACACTTGCTCTACTTATCGAATTAGACTAGATCAGACATTATCTTTGCTGTAAATAATATGCCAAAGTTCAACATTAACCTCAACGACAAACACTGATAAGGACTTAAAAGATTTATTAAACATCTCAAAGGAACAAGCGGACAGGGCATCAATAACATCAAAGGTGCTACTCATAGTCTAGAATGATATTATGATGCTGATTTAGAAAGCAACATAAGTGAGTGGAAATCAATATCAGGCCATGTCTTCACCCTTGCAGGAGCGCTGATATCTTGGAAGAGTAAGAAGTAAACATATGTAACTCTGTACTCTGTATTACCCTTGCTCTAAATAATATTGTTAGGGGCGTAGCAGCAATCAGGCTTGCAAGACTTTGTTGTTACAACAATATGTGTATGAAAATAATCACAGTGTTCCGATGGCGATGGCAAAAGTACTGTATAAAAGAATTTTAACGAGCGACTTCTACCAAGCTATTTCGAACAACGATCTTGCAGTTGTTACACTTCGACTGTTTAGGGTTACTTTAGTAGATCACAACTGAATCTGACAGTAGAAACTACTGTATATATGCGATACGGAGATAGCTATGGAATGTTGGATTAGCCAAAGGGGTTAGTTGGTGGTATCTAAATTAGGAAGAAGTAACTATCGTGTTGTCGAACGTTATTACGATGTTGCAACGAAACTACCAGCAATGTTTATGTTCTTACGTCATGGCTATTGTTTACTACACCGTTGCTGCAGATTCCAAATGTGATGGGAATTTCATTCATAACTACGTAGATGCGTAGATAATTTGGTAACATACAGTGTACACGAAATAACAACATGGAGTACGGAATAACTAATCCTTAGATACATTTACGTCGTAGGTAATTTCGACATTACCACTGAGTATGTAACGCAATGTAAATTAACTGCTGAGAGAAGATAGCTACCGAAGTATCTCACAATATGCCAAAAGTTTAACGGTAATCCCGACGGCAAACACTGAAAAGGAGCTAAAAGAATTTGTACATATCTCAAAGGAACAAGCGAACATAGCATCAATTACATCAAAGTTTCTGCTCATAGTCTTGAATGATTTTGTGATACCGATTTGGAAAGCGACATAAGTGACCAGAAATCAATATCAGGCCATCTCTTCACCCTTGCTAGAGCATCCATAACTCGGAAGAGTAAGAAGTTAAAATTTGTAAATCTGTATAGTGCTGAGTATATAGCTTTATCATCTACTATACAAGGGACAGTGTGGCTACAAGAATTACTTTAACATCTAGGTGCTCTAATAAGAATTCATCGTTATTAATGATGGTAATCAATTTACTATTGAAATAAGGAAAAATCCACAACTTTATAGTAGAGGTAAACATGTGGAAATCAAGTATTAATACACTCGAGAAGAAGGGGACGATGGACTAGTAACATTGTCATACTTACTAACTGAGAAGTAGTTTACAGTTATACTAACGAAAGTACTCTGCAAATCAAAACACTTGTTATTTCGAAAAACCATGAATAATGAGTTTTAAGTTTAAGCACTTCTTAACTTTACAATTGATTTTTGTTGGTCATTCGATTCTATAAATCAACATTTGTTACAACTCTAATAAACACTTACATACTGGATGGATTACTAAGAACAATATGGAACCTTCAAAGTATGGTGTCTCGAACATTAAGCTCGAGAAGGAGTCTTAGTTATATGCGGTCATAATGTTTTGGCTTCCTTTGTTTTTGTGATATTGTTGTTGCACTGATTTTATGTGATCTAACTATGTAGATGGCGTGTGAAAATCAGTAAAATATGCGACGTCGCTGACATCCAAGCAATCTCTGCACTTTGCCCATCAAAATTATTAATAGGATAGTGACAACGCAAAATCATTTGCAAAGTGTGTAATAGGGACATTACCAATGTTCCCACAAACTCGAAATACACAAGCCTCCAAACTGGAAGTAGTCGGAGAAGTAAAATTTTACAATGAACAGGTTGAGATGTGGGTTTTGTTAATCGGAATCTGGAGCAGTAACAATTTGGCTTGTTGAGGTTTCTTTGTAGATAGTCATTTTTTATTAAGATGGTCAGAAATACCAGTATTGTTGCAACAAAGAATGATCGTTTTCCTCAAGCGCATGATATATTATATATGCGTAAATACTTAAATCAACAGGTGAACAGACTCCCGTCAATAAAGTTCTGAGCAGGCAAGGTCTGAATTTGACAGATTTTAACTTTAGTGATAGGATTTGTAACTTAGTTGAAGAATTTCCAGAGCAATTTTGTGGCCCAGGTACCTAGGGTTGCTCGGGGTAATCTGGTAAAGTAAGCCAATGTAAGTGGAGTTACATATCACTTGGGCTAAGACCCCTTGAAACGTCACCAGCAACATTTGAAGTGATGCAATTTATCAACAGCTCTATGATCAAAGACTTTGCAACCCAATGAGTAACGCAAGGGCTGTATTTGCTGGTTTTATTGTAAAGATATTGCAGTAATGTGCTTGAATCGGACCAGATGAAGACTATTACACTTCAGGATTAGACTCCTTTAATCTAGTTTTGCACAGTTTTACAGTCATTACTGCTGATTGTAGCTCTTAGTGCGGAACACCAAGAGTACCTGAATACCTGCGGAATACCTGTACTTTTTTTTACCTGAGCCACTCTTTTGTTGCTCATTATGGGATTACTGACAGAGGAGACGTTACAAAAAACAGAAGCAAGCCGTAGATCCATAGATAGCTATTGAAGCATTACAGAAGTTATGCAGCTCTGTGTGGCAAGCAATACTATCAGCAAAACTATGCCATGTGCATAGCTTCAGTTGACGAGTTTTCCGGGGGTCTGCCTACCATTTTTTCTAAGATTGAAAAAGGTATAAAGGAATGTGCACCGTTAAATTTCCTGTTAAGTAAAAGGCGACAGGAAACCAAGGGGTTCAAACATGGAGCTGATTGCACCGATGATACCTCTCTTTCATTGTTTAAAATCGAGTTTCTGGAATATGGACGTATCGCTCTACACATCCCATTTCACACCTAAAGCTCATTCTAATGATGATGATTCAAGATCCATATCTACTAGGTTTGGGGTTATCTGTGACGATGGCAGCGCTGAGAGATCTTGTCTGTATTAGTAATTCACTTGTGAAGTTTGAAACCACTGGCTGCAAGGGCATTCATAAGCTGATAACGCAAGTGTATGGCAGTGTCACTGGTGGTACAGGCTGCAATTAAATTTCCAGATCGGAGTAATTATCAATGCATCGTTAGACATTAGGATCATAGTTGTCAGCGTGATCAATGGCAGCTTGCTTGAGACAGAGATTAGCGCATGTTAGCGAGTCTACTTTACCAAAAAGGATTACTGATGTTTTGTACTCCTAAAGAGGTTTCTGGCCTGCTTCTTGCCATTGGATCCGGAGTGCATCCTGTTCAGGTCGATTGACGTAAATGTAACATCTGTTCCAAATCAACCATATCGGATGCAGGGATGTCTATGAATGTTAGCAGGTTTCCAACAAGAATGTCCTTAAATCTGGACGTGGCAGAATGTGATCATTGAGTGATGTGCGAGCCCACCTGAAGGCAGCACTTCAAATTTTAGTCAGTTTACTAGCCTAGTTGGGATTGGTAACCCCATGGTGGAAAATAGAACATGTAATAGGCGGTGTCTGGACTGTTTCTGTTGAATATAAATTTTAGATTCCATCCTGGAGAGCTGTATAGCGTAGATTCCAGAGGGTAGCAGCCCACTAGGAGTATCTACCAAAGAAATCCTCGTTTCTAGCATCATTTTGGTACACATTTTCATTCTGGTGGTCTCAAGTCACGAACTGGGTTCATTGAATGTTAGTAGTAGAGGAGAAAAAATGTGTGAATTATGTCGTCAACAAGGGCATACTCGCCATTTTAGGAGGCGCTTCTCAAGGAACAAAAACAGTATCAAACAGTTGAGAAGTTATTACCTGAGTTGAGGCTCACAACAGTACTGCATCCCTTTTCTTTTCTTCGGCACTGATGTTCCTCACAGTAAGACTCGAGCCATTTCTTCAGCTTGTGCTTCCCATTGGAACACAGGCTCATATCGTAATAAAAATGTATTTCGAATATACTACAATACTGTTTAAGACTTTAAGAGACTTATGAAATTATTCTGAAAACTAAATGAATATTTTTGAACTAAGTTAGAAGTTTTAACAGACGGATATCGGGTAAGTTATTCAAGGGATATTTTGGTCGAAATTTTGGGAAACATAGAGAGCCAAAAGATCTGAATCTGCTAACTGTGAATTGCTGTATTGCTGCATTAGATAGATTGAGTGGTGATGAATCATGGGAGAGTGTTCTCTGGTTCTCTGGTCTGGAAGTAGGTGTTACATATGAACAAATCTCTTACTTATAACCGCACCTTTACCAAGTAAGGCTGAGGTCCATTTTGTGTATCCTGAACCTGTTCAACCTTTTCTAGAGTTAATGATCCCAGTTAACGAGAACTAAGCTTTAGAATGAACTCATCAGGTGTTCTGCAAGTTACAGAATGTGGTATGTTTCTGTATTGAAACAGGACATTTGTTAACTATGAATTAGAGGCAAAGCTAGTCCTAATTTAGTAAACGTAGATTTAAAAGTATGAACAAAAGTTTTCGAAAGATAAGACTTAAATCCATTCGAAAGAGACTGAATATCATCATCATTTACTAGTTGTTTGACAAGGCCATAACAAGACTTCGCAGTGCATTGGTTGTGGCTTGGGAGCTTCTTCAATACATAAGAAGCTCCTCTAGCCACTTGAAGCACCTGTTCACTGCTCTTTGATCTCTAAAATATCAACATGGCTCTATAGCCCATGATCAAAACATTAATGTGGCTGAGTTCCGAGACTTTTTATGATCAATGCCGTCTGAACATTGCCTAACCAAATTCTCACCTGCTTGGTCCATTTTAGGCCATCATATGAGCGGACGTGCCGCATTTTTATCATACGTGTGTAGCAAAAATGTAGCTCTGTGAGATTTTGGGATTTCAAAGAAGTAGGTATGATGACACCTTGACCCCAGAAAAGAAGCCCACCGTCAGTGGTTAGTTCATCCCTCCTAGAAAAGAATGGTTATAAGTCATTGTTATAACGAGGTCAACCATACCGTGTTTATATAAACCGTTTGATAACAAAGGATCAAGACTGGCAGGGGTGCAACTTTTATCCGCTGTTACAGGGAGAGAATCAGGCAAAACTTTTACTTAGTTCTCTTCTGGGTCTTCAGGGCCCTACTCCTGCAATGAGTTGTGGCTAAGCATGTGAGCATTAGCATTCTTAGAGCTATGATAAGCAATGCCAAAATACTGGCTGGTGATAGCTATGCCCAACGTTGAAACAGCAAGTACTGCTATATTTGATTTTGGCCCAAAAGTACTTGTCAGAGGGGCATGATCAGTGGGAAAAGTAAACCTACTACCATAAAGGAATAAATTGAACGTGTTTTTGGTAAGACTGCTCGCCATGTCTTCCTTTTCGATCAGACTACTTTCTCGTGCAGAATTCAAGGTTCATGAAGCAATCATTAGTCTATAGCCATGGTTTATCATTCTGTAACACATTGTATAAGGGATTTGATTTGGAGCCAGAAGTTGGGAGAAACTTCCGATAGAAACTAAGTGCACCCAAAAATGACTAAAGTTTTGTAACACTTGTTGGCCTTGGAGCCTTCTGGATAGATTAAACTTTTCCTTCGACTGAAAAAATACAATCCTTGCAGAGTACTTGGTCCATGTATTCTAATTCTGGTTGTAAAAATTTGCTTTTAGTCCCAATCAGTTTGATATTAAACTAAAAAAGCAATTCCAAAACTCCTGACAAACACCTTCAGGTGATATTCAACATTATTAGTCGGAATCAAAATGTCATAAAAAATCAAAAATATAATAATCAGTGAACAGATCTTGGTAATATGTGGCGACTTTTATTTCCATGTCGACTCCTCTACGAGCTCTGAAGCTAGAAAATTCCATGAGTTGTTGGATAACTTTGGTCTGCGACAACATTCAGTGGTTCCTATGCACACTTCTGAACACACCAGAGATTTTGCCATTACTTTACCTAATAATGAATGCATCATTGACTTCCATGCTGGCGACTTTTTGCCCGATAACTTCTTGGTTCTACCATCTCTTCACCTACCTGTTCCTTTGTCCTATATCGAAAAAATATCATTCTGTCAAATGAAAAGTATAAACATTTCCGAATTCAAAGACGACATTTCAAAGTCTGCTCTACACTCGCATACCTTCGAAAATTATAAATGATCTCGCCGAGTGTTATAACAGCGTCCTTATGTCAATTATGAATAAACATGCGCTAATTATCAGCAGACACATGGTCAAGCTCTCTTCCATGAAATGGTTCACTCAAAGTTTAAAACAGCCGAAGACTAGAAAGAGAAAACTGGAGAAACTCTACAGCGCAAGGATTGATAATTGATGTGCAATACGCAACGAATACTGTCGCACCTTAATAATGGTAAAGCAAAATTACTACTGCGATAAGATTAGCATCAGAGAGGGAAACAATAAAAGAACTATTTCGCCTGTTCAATGCCTTATGGAAGCTGAAGAACAGATCTTATCATTTCTCAAACGACGACGGCATCGACTTAGCCAATAAGTTAAGTGATTTCTTTGCCAAATAAATTTTCTCTATCAAACTTATTACTGAGCAGGCATGTAATCAAACAAATATTCCTCAGCGTACATCGGTTAACAAAATGCATTAATTTAGTTCTGTTACTAACAGCGATGGCTTAACATTAATTAAATTTTCCTTCAACTCTTCCAATTTAATCCACCCCATACCCACCAACCTAGTCAAAGATCACTCTGATGGTTTGTCTCCGGCTATTAAAGATTTGATAACTCAATCCTTCTACAGTTTTTGCTTTCCAGCTACTTTGTCCATTGTCCATGAGAACACTCCTAACGTGTTTACCTTGTCAGGATCCAAGCACAGGACAGGTTTTTCGTTGTTTGTTATTGTTAATGGCATGTGTATTGAGTTTATGCTGGATACAGGCTTAAGTCGCCTTCTTATCAACAGAAAGTATGTACAGCAGTTAAGCGCTGCTAGTTGTATTAGACACACAGATGTGTCACTTACAGATTACAATGGTAATCGCATTGATGTTTTAGGTGTGGTTGATCTGCCTATAACGGTAAATGTTGTTTCAGTGAGTAATTCATTTGTTATTGTGCCCAATGGAACAAGTTTGATAGGAAGAGATATATTAGAGAAGTTAGGGATAGCTATATCTGTAGGGAATAAAACCGTAAAAACTGAGTTGGTAGGGTGAATGGTGTAAACTTCGTCTGTTTTTCTTCTTTGAGTTCCGATATCTTCATTACGTATTGATATATTGTATTCTACATTACAAAGGACTGATACAAGACTTGGAAGATGTTGTTCATTTGATTTAGATGAAGAAATACCAAACAGTGAGCTAAAGGGCCAAAAGTGGTTACCTCTGCATACATTAGGTTATTAAGGAGTTCTGTGACAACTTAATATCAGAATGCTGTACATAATTTCAATCCAGGAACCTTTTGAAAGTTGTAAAGATAATAGACAGTTCTAATTTCCCAATTTGTACAGGATTTTTTTTCCAGAGCTATTGGATTCCACTACACAAGCTTAAAAACATCATAAAAAAATTTATATGCACTATACAAATTCCATGCCTCGAGATAAGTCTGTACAAAGTCATTTATATCCATAGACCATATAAGCTGAATGAGTTCAACTTGACATATACAAATATGCAAGAAACGTGTTTTGTTAAAACCTATCCACTGACAACGCAAATAGAACCAAAATTTCAAAAATTGAACGCGAATCTCAATACTTAACGACTTGAAGCAACACCAAAGTAAATGAATTAGTGTCGTAGGTCCCTGATAAAGTTCTTGAGAAATACCTTGAAACTCGAAGGTTTGCTTGTCGTAAGTGCTTGTTGGTAACGTCTGTTCCTTATACCAATGGAAGCGGTTAAAGCGGTTATTTGACTTTGCAAAAGCGACATTCCACTCGTACTTCTGCTTTTTTCGTCCTGCCTTCCACCCATTGTTCTTAGGGATATTCTGAGATCCGAATTTCCTCTGTTGTAATTTTAAGAGAAATCCTTCGACATTGCAAAATGCGTCAAAAACTGACTTGTTTTCTTTTCAAATGCTGGTCAGCACAGACGTCGTCGTGCCAATGTTGACGAGAAATCGCCTTTCAGATTGTTTGAATAAAACTGGAGAGAATATGCTATTCTCGACATTACGTATGTTTGGAAATCCAGGCGGCCGCGAAAACCTAGCTTGTTGACCGCTGTAACTTCTAGTTACAGCAGGTTGTCGTACTTTTCCTTCCATTCGGGGCGTAAAGCTTGTCGAGTTTACGTTTAATGTAGTAGACATCATTGAAGGCTTGTCATAGCGACTATAAATAAGTGCAATAGAACGTCTTCCGATTCTATATGAAACATCATTAGGGTCTATCCATAGAGCTAACCCTTTTGGAAAAGCCTTAAATAGGTCGTCAAGCGACAATTTACTATCCTCGGATGTTCAGACAGCGAAACGCATTTCTTCTAAAAGGTCTCTCCCTCCAAAGTTTTCTAAATTTGTTTAACACAGCTTCAAGGCGATTGTCTCTAAATCTATCTACGCGTTCATAAGCGAGTCTTCCATATAGTCTGTCAGCAAAGAACTCGACTGTTGACGATACTTTTCCTTTAAGATTGGTTATAACTACGAAAAGCGTCTTGATATCTTCTTTCCACTTCGTTTCGATTTTCGTCTAGGAAAAAAAAGATATATATATCTATATATATATATTAATGCTAAGAAGCCACTGTCTCTTTCCAACCTCAAAGTCGATGATCCATGTTTGGATTTGAGGGTTGAAATTTCCTTACCATCTATAAAAGTTAATAAATGAACACATGAAAAGAGCTTAGTAGCAATAGACAGAAAACCAATCAGATGTTATTTCAACAAGCTTTCGACTTATTTCCCTTCCTCAGGTTCTATATTCAAAACCGGAAACCACACTATTTATAGACTTATTAGATATGTGCTAGCTTGCTTACACTCCACGAGCTATTTACGGTACCCTTTTCGATTTCTCGCATATCAATCTATGCTACTATTCATGCCATGGCTTACGGTAAATAATTATGCTTGCCAATAATTTTCTCTTTGCCATAGCTTATTGTCTATGTCTGTTTCGCCCGAAATTGTTTCTATAATTTGTAAATTTAAAGAGTTGGTGGAGTCAGTAGGGTGCTTGCATTCCTTGCAAAATGTGTTGCTACTCCACAATGGTCTTTTTTCGTCTTTATGTCACTTTTGTTTACACGAAACCTGTTCTTAAAATGTTTGCTGACCCAACGTTTTGTTTTTAACTGTTTGTGCAGTGGAACATTTTTGCTATTACAGGTCACTTCCTCCCTACCTTTGTAAGTTATACTTGTTACTTTACGTATTATCCGCTATCAAAAAGTTCTTGCATATGTCCCACTTGTTACAACTGGTTACATTCGACCTAGTCTCATTTTTTACTTACGGAAATAAAGACCGGGAAAATAACTCTTTGAGATTTTTCCTCTGCCAATGATTAACTTTAATGCTCCCATCTGGAAATGCACTTTTTAGTTCTTCATTGCTATGTAACAAATGTAATCGAGATTTTATAACTTTGCTAAGATCCGTAAGTTGAGGATTGTACGTAACAATCAAAGACTAGTATCGTTAGTTTTAGTTTGAAGTTTTTGGTGTGCTTGAGATCTAGTGATCTGTTCGACATCTTTAAATTGTATATCAACCACCTATGGTTTGCATTTTCTAGCAATGACGTAATTAGTATATTGTTGTTCCCGATTCAAAAACTTTTGGTCTGTATCATATATACGCCTAAGTCTCAGTGCAACCCCCTCCCCCTTGGGATGCTGGTGATACTCCATATAGAATAACATGTGCTTGGGAGCGTTTATATAAAACTATTTCTGGCTTTAGAACACAAATCTTCTTCAATCTTACATGATTTCCTGTTAAACTTATGTAGTAGATCTAGGAACTCAAGCCCCGTATCACTTTTAATTTGCATGGTAAATTGGATTTTGCCTTTCCTATCTACTTTCTTCATGAACTCTAGTAATCTGTGTAACTTATCTTCTCCCTCTGTCCATACAACAAAAACGTCATACTTGAAGCATTTCCAGGTTTTGGGGTATGGGCTGTAATTGACGGCCGCATCGTTAAAACTAGACATGGCGATATCACTGCAGGAATGGGACATATGGGGGCTTTGAGCCGTTCCATCCGCCTGTAGGAAGTATTTGTTGTCAAATGCGGAAATGTTATTTCCAAGACAAATTCTTTATCCCTTTATTATACATTGGGTGGGTGGATTACTACCTATCCTATACTAAATCCTATACCGCTTCCTATCCTCTGCTATATTAAATCCTATACCATTTTTATGCCAGTTTCATTATCTATACTGGGGAACATATTAACTACGTCCATACTGCTGTTTACTTAAATCAGCTTCTATTTCAACAAAGAGAGCTTTAGATAATTGCTCACTTACTTACTGACAAGTCTCGTAATCCCTTGCCTTGAACTCTTATTTAAAAAATCAAACTCAAATATCTGTTGGGTCTCAATATTTGGCAAGTATCGTTATCAGAGAGCTTGCTAGTTCACTTATTTCTGCTGCATGTTTGTGTTGTTTTGTTTGTTTTCGTGACCACAATATTACATGTCAAGTTCAGGAAAACCGGCACCTTGACTACCTCATTGCAATAAGCCTTCCTTACTGCATTTAGACAATGGGAAAATGCTGTGAATATATTTGTGAAAACCTGTTCGGATCCAATCCTGTCTGTCTTCTAAGCATCTGAATACATTTATTTCTGGTACTTATTTTTCTCTTTGAAGGACAGGTGTAAAGTGTAACATCTTTTAGATGAGGGTACTTGATGATGTTCTTTAGCTTCCCTGTACCAGTGTTGCAATGAAGTGTGTTACAATAATATTTGGGCATGGTGTCGGTATACAACAATATCGAAGTATCAAAAGTATACTTTGTAAGTTCTAAAGCTTGGCTAATACTAGACCACTGGTCGACCTCTTATAAACACCTCTTCTGTTTTCGTTTCTCTGAAATCACCCCTACTTTTTATGTGCAACCTCTATTTCAATCAACTTGAAACCGAGGATGCATCTAACTAGAAAAAACCGTATTAAAAGTTCTTTGCACGATTGTGAGTACAACTCAGAGCGAGGCAAACGCAATATAGATTCATATCCTACGTCCGAAAATTTCACTCACTGAGCGAGTGCTAGTTTTCGTGTTCAGACGTAGGATTCGTACACATGGAAACAGAGCTATGATAATGACGATAAAAGAAAATAACGGACGTCGGATACATGGAAACACCGCTTCATGGCTTCATCAGAGATTTTAAAGCACATTGATGAGCAACGCCAGATCGAGACAATAGATTTCTCTGTTTTTCGTCCGATCGATGTTGGGTCCTTCAGTGAGCCCGCACTTCATTTCCGTTCTAGTTACAGGTGTTGAAATTCAGAGCTCGAGCAGCGGGTGAATGGTGCTTCCTGTCAAAACAAATTTTTCGTCTTTCTCAACCTTACTTATCTTACTTACTTTAGCACTCGAATCAGTAAATATGGATGCTCTTTTCGACGCAGCTACTGATGAAGAGTCACTAGAAGCGATTCCAGTGTTGTCAAAACTGACTTCTGACAAGTCAGAACAATACAGACTTGTAAAGATAGGAAATACCAAGAACTGAAAGCCAAACCCAAAGCTCGAGGACGAGAGAATGTGGCCTTCGTTATATAAATCCGTTGAATTGGTATAACTAAGCGTGATTGTAAAGGCATAAGAAGTGTAGCAAAAGTGTAAGAGAATGTAACTTGTAATGCGTGTATCTATTTCTTCTGATTTACATGAACACCAGAGGTTAGTATTTTGCCTATCAGGTAGTTAATAAATTATGCTAAAATATTAGTGACGTGAGTCTCTTCAGTTTCGAGGTAGGAGTAAGATTGTTGTCTCAACATGCCCCCTCAATCTTAAGTCCGGGTACTAAATTATTGTTAGCGATTTTGTCTAAGGGTTTGGTCATAATATCGGCTAAATTATTTTTCATAGGTATATACTCGTACATGATATTTCCTTGTTCGCGTACAAAATGAAAACGTACATCAAAATGTTTCGTTCGTTGATGTTGTTTCGTTTCTTTGGATGTGAGAGAATAGCTCCTTGATTGTCACAGTAGATAATTGATGATGCTTCTTGAATTATATCCATGTCATTACATAAAGATCAGGGGCGGATCCAGGGGGTAGCAAGGTTGCCCAAGCCACTGTCAGATTTTCAAGGCAATACCATTGACTTAACAGACCCTTGTTTTCAACCCAAGCAACACTTAACACCATTCGTGTATTTTACAATCTGTTGTGGTCTCTACAATCTGCCACCTGATTCATGTCCAATCAGAATGTCTTATATCGTCCTGTGCAGCCAATAATGTGCGGGTATTTAAGAATTTCAAAAAAGAGTGGGAGCCACCCTCTTCCAGCTTTTAAGCATGGAAATTAACCCTTTGACCAATAAGCGTCTTTCTTTTTTCCCCGCGAGACACTGTCAGCAA
>JAAAKL020010798.1:0-14104 GCA_010016065.2 Carybdea cf. marsupialis auct. non (Linnaeus, 1758) | reverse complement strand
ACTACGAAAAAGTGTAGTCACGAGTACTGGCCCCCATTAGTTAAAATAGCGCGGGAAAGTCCGCCATGTTGCGAAACGTTTATAACCTTTGTGTGATGGGGACTGAAATGGCGTCCAGCAACTAACCTCACTTTCAGACGGAAAATGCTCGATCCAGTGTTTTTTAAAGATCAGTGGGTTAAAGAATAGTCATGGTCAAGTGGATAGTTCATTTCGATTAGATGTTTGTTCAATGACTTTAAGTTATATTAAACGCATCGCTTGAACAATGAACATCCTGACAGAAATTGCAACTTAGAGACATTACTGCAATCAAATGTGGCTAGTCAAAGATATACCAACAAAGAAATCAGTCACTAACTACAATCTGCGAGTGTTGTGCCATGAATATTTCAATGTTTAGAAAACTTAAATCAATCAGAGAAGAATAAGATTTCTGGCTAGTCTGTGACCAAAGGGAATAAAATAGTGATAAAATCTGTCAGAGTAACTATAAAAGTTACGAAGTATATGCCTGTGGCTCAAAATCAAGTAAATGAAGGGGCGACTAAGGCAAAACCGTGGAGCAGGATACCATAGAAGTCTCACAATAAAAAACAACGGGGCAAAGACATTGCTAGCTCCCTAATTTCAAGGACTTTAATGATATGACGATAATAAGTTACCGTGGCTGATATAGCTTCTTCGGTGTCCTCCTGCAAATGTAATCGGCAAAACTACTAAATGGCACTAATTGGCTGTTTTAACACAGAATTTTTACAATTTATCTTCGGGCATTAGCACATTATCTACTTTGTTAGCATGAAATTCTGATGGTGATAGTCAAATTTACAACTTTATGACAAGGGTGTTCGTTAGAAAGTTTAAACAGATGATTTACTATAGAGATGTTCAGTATAACTACTAAAGATACAGGTGACCTTCTTAATAGCTCCCCTTGCAATAACCTTTTACGTACCAATTCATTTGAGGCTGTAACTTTGATCTTGTAAAGCTGCTGCATTTCTCTATCCTGTTAAAGTATAGAATCTGTATTATAGTTCGTCATTTACGAATGAAGATTTAATTTATCAATAATAATAATTGAACCCCATGTTGACAAACAAGTATTATATGCTCTAAAAAAATACAACATGTAACGACCACTTTCAAGTTATATCTGCAATTCAAAAGAGTATCGCAAAATTTCATCGATTGAATAAGGTAAGCAGCCAAAAGAAAACATCATGAGCCACAGTACGCTAAATGTAAGAGGTCAGTTCCTTTCCTCGCTTTCCTCTTTCCCCAGCTAATGCCAAGTACTTATTTTGCTGTCATGTTCCTAGGAGCTTTACTGACTGACAGTGGAGCGGGGATTCTGCTTTCTAAACCAGTCCTCTACTGACTGAGGTAACTCGCCTCCCTTTGAAAGAACCTGAAAGCGAGTGTAAGTGGGTTTAATAACAGCCGAAAAACATACATGTACTCATCAAACTGATTATTGTGCAAAACTGAAAGATTTCAGTCACCAATGACCACACGGCGTGTGTTCAAAAGCTTTCGCTTACTACTCTTTAAGAACCTTATGCCAAAATTACATAGAGCATTATGACGTAGGTGATTATATAGAAAGAAGGGAAGAACTAATGCTAATAGATCAAATTCAACTTACCAACATCCTTGTTGTAGTCAGTATACCAGAATCTCGATTAATTTGAAAAATTCCCTTGTCATTTCCACCTAAAAAAGGAAGTGTAAATCTTATTCGTTAGTAAGCTAATGACAGAAAAACATTTATAGACGTTTCTTCAATTCAAGCTGCACCAAAAGAAAAGAGCGATGACAGAACCGAAGGCCTGAGGTGAAAGGAATGTATGACCAAGCCACTAAAACACTTTCTTTAGGGAAATTACACGCTGTTGATGTATACAAACATTAAAACTTATCATGTATCCTACCATTACAAACTTCTTATAATACGTAGAGTTTTTTTCATCCCTACGACCCCTTTTCAGGGCACACTTTTTTTCATAAACGAGGAAACCAATCATATCATTCAAGCATGCGCAATGCGTAAAATTTTCCATAGCGCGAAATACAAAATGGCCGCAAATGCAACATGTTGGCACGGGGCTCCCGGCGCGTCAATCTGCCATCCACTAAGAATGGCTGCTTCGCCAAAGATATGCCATGGAACGCTTACTGCATTGAAAGTTGATAATACGTGAATGCTTTGCAACATTCTGGAAATCAAGGAATAGTCTGCTCAAATGATCATATAGGAATGTTGATGCATATGGAGGAAGAGTATGCAAAGTTTCACCTAGACTTCATTAAGAACGTCTCAGAAAATTCGCATGCATATTATCGTACACTAGCAAACCCTACTACAATACGAATTTCTCTCTTCTTACACGATTGTACCGCGATACGAAACACTAGCTCACGGATGCAAAAGATTCACAAGTTAACGCAGGTTATTGACGATAATGCAGAAAATAATTGCTTCTGATCGACAAAAACCATTTTCCATACAATTTGTACGATAGGTTACACAAAACAGTTTTTTTCGCTTAGAAACAATAAACGTAAAGACATTGTTACGATCATGCTAATCAATCGTGCAGCCGTCAAACGTTCATAATTATAAAGCCTTGGACGTCGAGGTTGATTGTATCAACGTATAATGACTGATGCCTCAAATAACGTCAACTTGTTATACATGAGCTTACGGGCCTCAATGACTATGTACATACGATTGCAGTTAAAAGAAATTTATAAAATTTGCTAACAGCTAATCCATGGAGAGCAGTCAATATAATTTACCAACGTTTTGGAAATCAGTAATAACAGAGACTCCACTTCAGAGTTTTGTTACCTGTATTTAACATAAAATGTACCCTTTTGCAGCAAAAAAATTGATTAGGGCAAGTCCCCATACCTGTGATATAATAGTAGATTGGATCATTATCTGCGTCGTTGGCTGATATTTTCGCTACAAAGGAGCCTGAAGGCACATTTTCAAAGACTCTCGCTTGAATATTTGACTAAAGGGCAAGAAAAATATAATTGTCGGTTTATATAAAGGGGGTTACTCAAATACTTTCAAGGAAGAGTGTTTCGATGCCTTAACGGACCACTTTGAAAGCATATGAAATTACTTTTCCCACTGAGTAATATTCTGAGCAATCAACGAATTCTGACGTAAAGAGTAGCATCAAAAATATGTAAGTGAAAAGAGGCAGCTAGATGGGAATGAAATAAAAAAAATGACCTCACATGAAACAGAATGAAAAAGCCCCAAATAAAATATAAAATAACGGTAGAATTTTCAGAACTCAGCAGTGCACCGTTATCACATCTGGGGAGACACTGCACTTTTGATCTAGTGTTACGTTGCTGGAATTCACATTTACCAGAGAGAAAACATGTCAAGACCAATATGTTTGGCCTCCCCACTTGCAATGAAATATGAGCGGTGTCTTCCTCTGTTTACTTCCAAATCTATTACCGACAAAATGATCATATCACGACCAAAGATTTCACTAAGGTCTGCATCTAGATAGAGTGACTAGTATACTTTCCAATCATTATAAATACTTGCTGAAACTAGGAAGTAAACAGGCCGCAAGAAAGAAAACAAAGTAACACCCGCGGACATGAAGCTTCAATTACTTCGACTGACAATATGTGCATCTCATGACAAAGGATTTAACTAAGGTCTGCATCTGGATAGAGTGACAAAAATCTCTTAAGCTTTACTTCATTTAATAAATGTAAGTTTATGTTCTAAATGACGTTACAACATGTATGTTTAACCTCTCACAAAATTATCGCTAAATCGATTACTAGTTACTCATCTCTTTAGGACTTTCAAGGCAAATTAAATACAAATTCCCAAAACAGAGGTCGAACACACATTACTATGATATGCTTTATGCTGAAAAATAGCTAATTACTAACCGCCGTCCTTCTCTGAATAGAAGATACTTTAATAAAGTCCAATTACATCAATCAAATAGAGATACGAAGAAAAATAACTCTTCCAATGTTACAAACAATGCTAAAAGTGTTCACTTCATTTTAAAAAAAAATCAACTCACCAAAAGGAAGATGGGTATGTTATCATTGATGTTAGACAGCCGAATGGTGAACAGCTTATGGGTGGAAAGGGGTGGTCTCCCTTGATCGTACGCATTGATTCGGAGCTGCAGGAAGAAAAGAAAACACAGAATACTGACTTTGTAATTGAAAGATCTCTGAAAGAATGTCCAACAATAATATAGATGAATAAACTTGATAGACCAGCATTTTGAAAAGGTCAACTGAAGCCTTGCCTAAAAGCACTTGTGGAAGATATCATTACAAAAAATTCATAGGGTTTTACGGATTGTGCCACGTCATCATGAGGAACATGCTGAAGTATGCTCTAATGTAAGTACTTACGTAATAGATGGATATCCGCTCGTAGTTTAATGCACGAGCTGTAGTTAGGAGCCCTGATGTAGCGTCCAGAGTAAAGGATCCGTCGTTTCCACCAATAATTTCATACTTTACTTTGCTGTTCTCCCCGAGATCCTTGTCTATAGCAAGGAATGTTGCTACACGCGTTCCCACTGTTGCGTTCTACAAAAGTGCGAGGTTCCAGTAAAAATATGTGAACTTGCGTTAATTATAACTACTTGGTCATAAAACACAGTTATGAATATAAATGAAGATGGAACAAAAAGAATATGTGATATTATAATAATAAGGAAATAAGCAGAGGAAATTGAAAACATAGCAAGAATTTAAGGAAGAGCAACTGGGACTAGAATAACGACGGATTATCTTATTTTGCATTTTGGAAGGTCAGAGGAGGTAACGGCAGTAAAGTGACGTAATCAGTGAAACATAGCATCTTCCAGACCTTAAAGAATGTAACGTTAGTATTTTGCGTACGAGTCGCCGTCAATCAACGAGAAAAAGGCATTTGATGTGCAATGACCAAGCTACTGCACTGAATAGCATTTCAAAATAATGCCAGTGAAAGAATGAGGTGATACTTTCAAATAGCCATTGTCATGCCTATTGAGATACTCAAACGAATGGCTTTAGGAAAAACCATGATGGCACCGGTTCTACTGTTGGTGTCCAAGGCTCAGGCGCTGGGGTGTATTCATCGGCCTACGTAAATAAGATCCAAGCATAACACATTTCTAAAACCAACATCTCTTCCACTTACTTCGGGTATGACATCTATGGTTATTGGTTGGAAAACAGGGCGTTCGTCGTTAACATCAAGTACATTCACTGTGACTGTCACGTTAGCAGACAAAGGCGGAGTACCCTGATCGGAAGCCTTGACCAAAAGCGAGTGAATACTTTGTTTCTCCCTATCCAACTTTTTGGCCACCTTCAGTTCTCCAAGTGGATTGGTCACGTTGAAATACCCTAGGGAAGAAATTCTGAAGTGTCAATTGAAACATTGTACAGTAATTTCTAAAAAGAATGTATCTACGAAAGCAATTTACTTAAAACGGAAATTCTACTTGTCGTGTTAGTATCCTTCACATATGTAGAAAAGAAGACATTTTAAAGTAACCACACGACATTGTTTTCACCCTCGGTCTTCCACAAACACTGAATTGTAGGTATGCTCATTTGATGCAGACAAACTGCAAAACATTAGATGGATATATTAGTTCTACTACTGTAAATAACACTGCAAGCAATCATCCATGCCATTTTCCATCGCGAGGAAAAGTACCTAGAAGAAGGTTTTCAACCTGAATAGCAATGTATAAAATTTTCAAGTAAATCATAGATTTCTTAGAAAGTGTAGCAACCCTTCTGCGGAATGCCACTTAAATTGAAAAATTGGACTGACTTTAATGTAGCAGGGGTACCTTTTTCATTTCCTTTGATGATGAAATATGTTATAGCCTTGTTAGTTCCATCATCATAATCAGTAGCTGACAGCCTCATGATATTGTCACCGATATTGGCACTCTCTGATACTGTGGCATTACAGCAGTGGGGCTGGAAGAACGGACTGTTGTCATTTACATCAAGGATGTCCACAGTTGCCTACAAAGAAAAACAAGGCCATTTTACATTTCTTTCGCGGTGTTATTCTTATTAGCACATAAACGCTAGTACCTGCATGAATTAGACGTGAGAAATTCTGTGCCCATCTAGAAAAACTTTCAAAGAAAGGCAAACTTCAGTCATAGCAATATGTCTATCAACAGTATTAAAAAAGCCAGAAATTACTACAATAAAGGGGTAAACAGTCATAGAGATGTTTCATTTACACTAAAGTTAAATGACAGATGCCAAGTTGAAAAATAAACTGACATGCAAAAAGTTCGCGGGAGCCATGATGACAAGGACGGAATGATGAAAGAAACAGGAAGCGCACAAATTGGTGAGAGGAGATCACAGGTGTCATATGCTCTAACAGTATTAATTAAACAGGAAAGTTTGGAAGCAAGGGCTATCTTAAAAGTGAAGTCTGGGAATGACAAGCTAAAGCAAACGCGAAAAAAGAAATGTCAAGAAAAAGAAGAAAAGTGATTGATACTGAAAACATTAAAAGGGGTGATCAGAGCGATAGAATGAGGGAGCTCGGTTTGCAATATTTGCAAGTCAAATTTGCATATCCCTAATTCGATTTGTCAGCTACCTACAGGTTTATGTCCCCTGTTCAAAAAAGGGGGGAATGCAGCTTCATCAAAACGTCAAGGGATGATGTAAACTACCTTTCTTTCACTAGGCCGCTAAATATCTTGGCCGACCAACACCTGCTTTCAGAAATCGGATAGTGAAGAGGATACGCAAATTTGGGATACCTCGAGACACATATTCGGTCTGCATCGTGATCCACTTAAAACACGATTATCATGACAAAAAAACAAACACCAGGGGAAAAAACTCACCAAAACCTCTGAAATCATGACCTTTTTGTCTCCTATGTCCCGATTGAAAGCAATGACAGTTAATGTGTAAGAAGGCTGAGCTTCCCTGTCCACTAATCGATTAAGGTATAACTGTCCTGTATTTTCTTTTATGTGGAAAGTATTATCCTGATTTCCCTTTATGATATCATAGTAGATTCTCCTGTGTTGTAGAGTAGCATCACCGTCGACAGCTGAGACATTTCCCAAAAACCAATTCTTTGCTGCCGTCTCATACACTCTGAAATAGTAACTCGGTTTTGAGAATCTAAGGAAAGAAGTTGTCTACTTTTAGCTGGCATCAGAGCTTATGAAAATAGTATATAATACCAAATCGGACCTTTATGTTCCGTAAGTAATGAATACCCTTTGGGTTATTCAATAACGATTTGTGGTAACCCTTCTACCATAAGGGATACAGTTAACATCAACAGTACCGTTACCGGAGACAAGGTCTCAACATCATTCAACCTTTCGGTACATGTTGCATATATATTGAAATATTTTCCCATAAATGTTTTGCTGGCACAAGGTGCCTTACTGGATCTCTTCGGTAGTACGTAAAATATTCGTGACAATCATCGTGGCTCATCTTAGTGGGTATCTTTAAGTCGATCAGGTACATCAAAGCTATGATTGAAGTAGTTTTGCCAAACTCAGAAACTGCCCAATATAAGCTGACAGTTAACCGTCTAGAACTCTATATAATTTCGTCTAATCTTCAACGCATACAAATATACACAATCTTTGGGGCTTGCACATGGATACCAACTCACATATGGCTCAAACTACTATCATCGTTAACAGGAATGTTGGGACCTATCTCCAGGTTTTACGTCCTACACCATTAAAACCTGGCTACAATAAATTGTTATCATTAACGGCACATGAAGTGACACCGGAGGAAGTCGAACAATTTGTCTGAGTGCTTACTCCAGTGCTTATTCTTGCTAGAAATCAATAAATTGGAGCAGCTTCCTTGCGTTAACTAATCAGTTAGACAAACTATTACGTCTTCCGCTCAAACTTTAATCATTTTATTGTCTCTGCCCTGAGTACAGTAAGTAAACCTAAGGAATAAAATACTCGTGCTGCCACATCGGTACGACATACGTTCTCAAACAAATTGCACTACAAATATTTGTGTATTCTTTGATAATTTCTTTTTTTCCTTAATGGCTATTTCGTTCATCTTTCTTACATCTTGTCTCCAATGTTTTCAAACACCCGTGTTGTTGGTCTCCGGGATAAAACTCCTTCAAGCTTCAGTCCTGATTTCTTCCACTCAAAATGACTTGTCCTGGAATTTCTCTCCGGACTATTTTCTTCTGACTTAACAACACATCCCTACAAAACCAGCTGTACATCTTTTGCCTTACCCATAACTGACACCACTTCTTCACTGATATCTTTTGGGCTCCTTCCTCCCTAAATGAGGAAGAGACAGTCAATACCACCATTCTCATGTAGATTCTCTTATTCGCGTCTCTCTTACATCAACAGTCCTCAAAACGTATGCTAAGCAAAATTTGGTGGATTCCCCCACCCCCCGAAGGATGTTACGAAACTGTAAGTACAAAACATTACATATCATAATATAGAAGTTTAAAGTAACGTACATGGGCTTGTTATCATTGACATCCTCTATCGTTATCACCGCCACACATGATGACATCCTTGGATTCTTCCCACCATCCGATGCCTCAATGGTCAGTTCAAATTTCGTTCGATCTTCGTAATTAAGTGACCTTGAGATGGTGATTATTCCCGTTTTAGCTAAAGATAACAAAATAACATCAAATTAGTAACATTAAAAGTTAACACAACCAGAGATTCCTAGCCATATAACGGCTTATACAGGAAAAGGTGGTATTAGCAGCGACGTTATTTTTATGTTTGACGCCGGGAAGTCAAAGAGACTCTTAACGTACGCGACAGATATGATTCTCTTGAAGCTGTTTAAGGCCAATTTTCATTCAAATATGAGCCTTGACGTAAAAATATTTTGTATAACATACTCTGGTCGTTACAGCACATACTCGACACGGTTAAGGAGAGAAAGTTGCGTTGGTTTGGACATATTTCAAGGTCAAGCAGCACTAGTAAAACCATACTACAGGGCACAATTAGCGGTTAAAGAAGAAGAGGTCGTCACCACAAGATATGATGCGACAACATTTACGAATGGACAAGACTCACACCAGAACAGACCCTACGATCAGCAGAGGACAGAGAGGTGTGGAGAGATGTTATTAGTCAGAGTATCGCAGCGCCCCAACGACCTTCAAAAACGGTTATGGGATAGACAAGAAGAAGATGAAGAAGAAGAAGAAGAAGATGAAGAAGATGAAGAAGAAGAAGAAGAAGAAGAAGAAGAAGAAGATGATGAAGAAGAAGAAGAAGAAAAAGAAGACTCTTGTCAAGGCGAATTTAACTAAGCCACCATTATACTGGCCGATGTACTATAGTTAAAGGTACTAAAAGTTTATTGTGATACCTCCAATGGAAAAGGTATTTTTAATGTTTCCTTTAACGATTTTGTATGTGATGTCACCATTGTTACCAAGATCTGCGTCGTTAGCTTTCACGGTGATAACCTGTAAAGAGATAAATGAATGTAACACACTGGTTAAGACACAGCCTAATTTAAGATACACGTTTATCATGTAACCATATGAGTTTTTAAGACGTGTGTTCGGAAGGAAGAAACGCTAGTGGACTTGAACTTGGGAACTGCCATGACGAGTTTCAAATTATTATGATCTTCTGACCAAAAAAGACGTGTATCAAGTACGCCGAACAACATGAATATGTCACAAGTTGCGTACACGTATATGCTAGTGAGATCGTCTACAATATAGGCATCGACAACACGTATCAGGGTACTTTTGACTCCGCAAATGTTCTCTACCCGAAATAAAAATATTCACTTCCACACGTATTCAAATCGAATTCGGGTGTCAACACGTATCCTGATTCATTATAGTACCCAGGACTCTTCCTGCGTTATCGTAAAGGGGGCATACGCTGATAAAAGCTTGCATAGTAATGGGCTCGTGAAACAAGCATGCTTGTGTTTGGTTTACCTTTGTTCGTTATTTCAAAGAAAATCAAAGAAAAATTGAGTTAAGCAAGGTTGCATCTTTTGTAAGGACCAATGATAAAGCTACTACTCAAAGTTACAGCAGACACCAAGGGACTTGTAATGTTACGATATCCTCAAAATTCACCGAACCATACCTCTTTCGGAAAATGTCTTATCGATCAGAAAAGCGAAGCATACGAACTGTCAAAGACAATTCTGAGTTTAAACCTTAAAATAATTAGGAAAAAATTACACATGCTAGTTCGTTTAAGTCAAACCCACAATCTTCGACGACATGCTCTTCCAGCTCGTTTCAACTGTTTATAACGTCCAATTCGTCCAACTAACAACGAACGTATTCCGCAAATATCGACTCTCCTTTTCAAACAAATAAATTGGAGAGTAAAAATTGCTTAATTCAACTGCACACACGCTATTAGACTCGAAATAAGAGCAAGGAATATAGAGCACACCGGATTTTAGATGGGTTTCACCATCTTACGCCATCGGAGAAAAAAAATATACTTGTATCCACCCGCCCAAACGCATCCGGGTTTCTATCGGATGTAAAAATTGCCAATCTGAAAAGCGGAATTCCATAATATTGCGTGTGGACGCAAGGCCAATCCGCAAAGAAAAATGTGCGAATTCAAAATATCCAGTTACGTGTAGACGGGTTCCGATGACTGATAACCTACTCAATGTCGGTGAGGCACAGAAAAAATTGTGTCAGCTCACGAAAAATACAAACAGACGTTTTCTTATGTTTCTCTTAAAGAAAACGATTCTTACACTGTTGCGAACATCACACGATCAAAGCGAAGAGATATTGGGATATCTCTTATTACTTCAAAAGTTCATGGGTTCGATCTACGAACTCAACAAAATGGCCGAGAGAGGATACAATTTACTTGTCGCCCAAATTGATATAGAAGAACTAGTAATGGAAGCTGAAGGAAACCAAGAAAAGTATAAAACTACGGCAACGTTTTATAATAGAAGTTGCATAAACTCTGCTAATAACTTTGTAGAAATATATTAACAAGACGGTCAACTTTACGTTGAAATAAAGTAAAGGAAGCAAGCTTGGTATGGGTGGTCATATACTGCTGACTGTTCCATTGCAAGCCAATATAACAATGCCTACAAAGTACCTTCCGACTTACTAACAGGAACACCAATAGTGTAAACAGAACAAAGCATCCCAAAAAGCAAAGGCAAGAAGCATCGTACCTGCTTTCCTCCAAAAGCATCCTCTTGAATTGTCGCATTATATACATTGGATTCAAATTTGGGAGTAACATCGTTCTCGTCAAGGATATTGATGGTCACAGTAACTATTGATGCAAGTGGTTTATTCCCGCTATCTGTTGCCTGAATGCAAAATGTGAGAAATACCATAAAATTTGGTTTACAGTATATCCCTTCAGTCTCTTACGACAACTTTCAAAATTCTCTTCAAAGATGCCAACTTTTAATATTTCTCAACTGAGAGTTTCACGCTAAAGCAATTATCACGTGGTTAAAACAAATTAATATGAAACACAATAATTGAGTGATGCCTACAAAGTAACAGAATAACACGATTCCCGTGACGAAATTTAGGAACTAGCTACAATCTTCGGTTCGGGAGAGTGCTTGGCTTAAATCAAAGCCAGTTGCTTTTTCCGAAATATTGGTGATATCTGCCTCTACTGCCTTGGTAAGGTCTTGCATGTTTTAGTCATGTCCCTTTGTTTTCAACTCTCAGATGTGCTTGGAAAACTAACAAGATCAACAACAGTGGTTTTCTCTCTATACCTTATGAGTGTACACATATAAACTTTTAAATGTAAGTCGCAGGAACAATTTTCTTACCTGAACCTGTAGCGCTATACTTCCTTGCTTTTCTCGATCCACTGCAGTTTTTGTTTTAATCACTCCATCCGACTTACCAATGGAAAACCAGTCCCCTGTGAAAGTATAGTTCTAGTATAATTAAGGCATGTAGATATACCAATAACATATATATCATTACGTCTGACATACAATCATAAATTCTTATAAATTCTAAATGACGCAGTTATAATACAAAAACAAACGGCTCGTGTAACTTGATCATAAAATCAATACTAAGTACAACACGTCTGGCAAGAACGACGAACGTGTATATGAAAACGCGATATATCTTCAATTCTCATATTTAAATTGTCTTGTTTAATCTTGATCGATCCTATGAGAGTTGGAAACAAGATAAAGGGCAATGTTAATCAGCCATTGTGTGGGCAATTGAAATTGTACCTCGACAGGTTTTTTACCTTTTCGAAAATATGTTTTCTTTCAATACGTTTATAGATTCCTTTTATGGGTAGAAGGAAACTCATGTTGACATTAATGTTATAAATATACAGTGCACCCACCTACGGAGCATTTGCATCACTTGGCTATTGCATTACTTGCATCACTTGGCTATTGCATTACTTGCATCACTTGCCTATTGTATTACTTGCATCACTTGCCTATTGCATTACTTGCATCACTTGCCTATTGCATTACTTGCATCACTTGCCTATTGCATTACTTGCATTACCTGCACCACTTGCCTATTGCATTACCTGTACTGCGTAGATCATGATAGAACGTCGCACATATTACACTACCTACTACAACACGTGTGCTTCATAACTTACATTTGTCTCCATCTACGATTTTGTAAGTTATTTTGCTATTATCTCCTGAGTCTTCATCCGTTGCTTTCACCGTCCCAACTGTACGCACGGCAGGTTCCCCTTCCGTAAGCGAAAATGTGTAAAAGTTTGCATTGAATTTGGGAACTTTGTCATTAACGTCCAATATGGTGACAGTCAAAGACGACATTCCCTCTTTGGGTGGAATTCCCGCATCCTGTGCTGTAACGGTCATCGTATAAGTATGCTGAGTTTCCCTGTCTAGTCGCTTGGCAACAGTGACCAGACCCTGCGTGTAAACACAACAATATAATAAACAATCGTTCTGGTTTGGGTGCAATAAATACTTCTCAATAATGACAGGGAAATTATATACCCTTGCTGCAATAATATCTCTCACAGAGTAAAACTCCACGGCTGATCTGTATACCATCCGAGTAGAACGAAGTAGAAAATACTAAATTTAATCAGAGAGGTTTTGCTAACGCATGCATACAATTTCGAATTTTCCTTACTTATGAAGAGGTATCTCTCCTACAATACAAGTCTACATAAGGTTGATCAAGTCACAAAATACCTGTTGTAGCTATACATTATGCAAGTAGCTTTACCGATCCTGTTAAGCATCACATGGTTTCAAATTTTGTGTTAAGAATAACGATTTTTTTTCACTTAGGCATGAAAACTAGCAGGCTTCATATATTTACTATAAAAACGTAAGACTATGTCTTGCGTTGCAGGTGATGGCATTAAACTGAAGCCTTGAGCTATTAAGAACCTAATAACTGTTGGAATCCATTGCTGGAATACCGCTGACTAAAAAGATAAGCCTGCTTTTTCAAAAGAAAAAGAAAAAAAGTTTTGAAATGAATGCAAAGAGCTATTTTGAAATTTACACGACTTGTGGAAAAAACAAATATCAATTCTACATAATTTCTTTCGTGGGCAATGTTTGCTGTTTGTTGGTGACTCTACGTAAGGGGAGAGGGAGCACTTGTTACGTCATCATTACAATAATTTGGATTTTAAAAAAAATTACTCCTGAATAGATTTTATAGTAAACGTTAACTTTGTACGTATTGAAGTACATTTTCGAACACAAGACTGATTCTTGGTTAGTTTTCTCTGTTTAAGAAGCAAATAATGCTACAAACAACCTTGATTCGGATTCATAAACCCTTTGTTGTGATTCTCTCTTTTATGCCTAATACAACTCTTACCTTACAACTATATCCATGAAATCTGAATACGTAGTTGATGTATATTCATGCTATAAAGTGGGGCATTGGGGCCTTAGGAATAGAACGTACTGAAAAATGATGAAAATTTGATGTAATTTTTGAACGATTTCTTCTCCCGACAAATGTTCTGCAATCAGCCCCAGTCGAACAGTGCCTTCCTTTTCAAGATAAAACAGCACCGAATATTTTTGGGTG
>JAAAKL020010797.1:0-14105 GCA_010016065.2 Carybdea cf. marsupialis auct. non (Linnaeus, 1758) | reverse complement strand
AAGAACCGATATCTTAAGCCTGGATGAGTTGTAGGACAACACAGATGTTTTCTCACTGTTGTGCACATTGCAATTGTTATACTTAAATATATTTATCCTTCACTTAACATTCATTTCAAACTATTGCTACTTCAATGTGTATTCTAGTTATTTGCATTCCTTGTTATATTAACCTACTCATTGTTTTGCTGCACCGCTAGTTAAAATATAAGAATAACGTAAAACAAATATAGCTATGTTTTAAGATTTTTTTCGGAACCGTTAGATAATTTTGATTTAGTACGAAGTAAAGTTAGTCGGAGGAATAACGTATGCAACTCGACGTTTCTCATTCCCAATTTAAAATGGCTGAACATAGGTTATGACCTTACAAATCGTAAAAATGATACGGTGAAAGATGGAGCTAATTCTACCTTATTGCTTTAGATTAAATATTATTGAATGAAGCTGCATTGAGGCAACAAGATACCTTCCCCAATCGATATCTCTATGTTAAACCTTTCAATGTAAAGTCATAATACATTTTAGATGCCTTCTTATCACTTGCTCTTCGTATACTTCTTTTCTGTATCACTTGTTTCTTTTGAAAGAAGTTGTATTTAAACCTCGTAGATTAAAATTTTGTTTAAAATTTTCGGACATTTATCTATTAGCAGAAGGCTAGGCACACTTCTGTAGCATCTTTCATGGTCGACTGGTATTCATCTATCTGCAGTGGTCGTATACTACCTTGTTTTTGAACCAAAGGCTCCTATCACTGTGCTACATGACTGTGACAAGGTTGATCTGTGTGGCCTCTTAGTCGAATACAAGGCGATGGACTTGTCGTTGTTCTTTGTAAATTTTTTTTTGGTAACGTTATAAATAATACGTTTCTTCTAATAGAGATTACATCTTCAAGAATAACCTAAATTTGGATCTGCGTTAGACAGTTGGTGCTTTCACGTGTCATTAGATATAACTTTGTCTCAGTTGCAACTGAGAAACTTGTCAATATTTTATAGTATCTTATCAGTTTGTAAATATATACTCTTAGGATATATGTATGTAAATAAAACTTAAGGTTTAAATAGGTGGATGGTAATATGTGGCACTAATATATTGGCTATAAGTCAGTCCATAGTTCAGAGATTTACATGCAGATTTTATTCGTTCTGAAGTTCATGTGTGGGATTTTGTATTTACTTTTGGATTGAGATTATTGCTAGGTTTTTGGTGTAATAATGAAGTTCAGTGTTTAAATGACATGAATTATAATGTAAGTAAGTATATTCGAGTAATCATTTGAGTTAGTAACTTTGTCAGGAATGTAAATAATTTTTAGTACCCGAGCATATCCAAATGTTTTTATCAAAATGCGTGTAGGTACATTTTCCGATTGTTAAAGAGTTTCCGCACAGTTAAATTTAAATATTTAACCTTGTCTCTCTAAAAAGGACAATTTTGTGAAACAGTTGATGCAAGGGTTCAGAAAAATTAGTAAGCTTACTATTGAGACAGAATAGTCATTGCCGAAAATGTTTCGTCTTTCCATCCTACTTTTCAGAAAATAGTTACGAGGGAAATCGAATAGAATCATACAATCTTTACACATAAATTTTAGATGCTTTTAGAAGCCATCACCACATAAAATACTAGGAAGGGAAGAGGTGAACTTATGATGTCTAGACTTTACTAAGTAGAGCTGTAATCGTAGTTGCACACGTAATGCAGCATTATCCTCATATAACAGTTTACTTGGAAAGCCTACTATCTCTGAAAAAATATTCAAAAGAAACACAAAAATATCCCTAAATAAGTTCGGCTTCTAAAATCTCGCCAATCGTACAGACTAAGAACAAATGTAAATTTCCACATTGCACAAAACGCTTGAATAAATCTTGTTAAAAAGCAATGATCATGGTAAGTCGACGGTGTAAGGAACACAATTTTGTAACAGTTATAGCAGTTTCTGCGAATTACGAAAGTGCTGCAATATGCCACGAACGATCGGATTATTGAAGGGAATGCTGAGCAAAGCTGTCTATATAAATCAGAATGGATGGATTTATAGCTATATTCCTTAGAAGCTGAGTCCTTTAAACGTACAGACACATATGTGAGAGTTTCTAGAGCAGGTCATTGAATCAATGTCGGTTGGACAAGTATACCTTAACAGTGTATTGACATTTCCATACCCATATTATCCTTATCGGTTTACCCAAAAGAACTAAAATCATAAATTTCCCTTGGCATAGCACTTAAAAAGAGTGGGATTGAAATAGAGATGTTTGTTTTCTAAACTAAGCGATTTGATCAAAGATTCTTACTTCACGCAAATTCTTTTTTATAAATTGATTATGGTTGAAGTACAAATAAGGGACAGGTGCAGGTTCACAGAGATTGATCGAGCATTAAAAATAGACAGAGACACGATTCGCCCATTTTCGCGTCTGGTAAGTGATTTTGTACAGTAATTAGAAAGCTAAAATTTTAAGAAGAAAAATTATTTTCGCGAGTCTGATGTTTAAACTGAAACTTAAATGGCCTTCTTTGATAACACGGATGTGACATAAATACTACGAACTTGTCCATAACTGAACAATGGTCATTTACCAAGAGATCGGATTTTTGTATTAGAAGGAAAGAGAAGTGTTAAGTTTTTCCTGGATCTTGCACTTTAATAGTCTCCATAGAAAATATATCGAAAAATTGCAAATAATGATACTCTTCTCGTGCTGAAACACCTTTCATTTTTATAATGTAAAGTATATTATGATACGGCCATGATTTGAAATTTCTTTTTAAATATTTGAGAAAGTTCGATCTTAAATTACTTATTTTCAAATGTAAATATAACCTTGCAACTATTGCACGTGGTAATAGCTTTTTGAAGGACTTTCGTAGGCTCTTATCGTCACTATATAAGGAACTGTAATAGTGCAAGAAACCGGTCCGTGTAGGGGGGTTAACATTTGCTAAGGCACCGTCAATTTCGTATAATGTCTGTACTGGTCAATGATCAAATCTATGCATTGGAGAAAAGGGTCATCACCAATAGTGGGTAAAACGTACCTGAAAGCATCACTCCTTCTAACATAGCTAATTAACGATAACCACAAATTTCAATAGCAGCCAAATTTCGCAGTATATATGTGATAGCTATGTATTTTTATTTAAGTATATATGCATGAGCGGGTACCAATAAATATAGAAATTATGGTATAGACAACCGCCCTCAGTTTTGACCAATCTGTGGCATTCTTTTTGCAAGTGGAAGGTCCAAACCCTGTGAAATAGATAAATGAAATGAAGCTGTCAGTTGTTAATCGATAAATTAGCAAATGAGGTCTCTACTCGACAAAACTGTGTAAATAGTATCTAATAGTTAGTAATTTAATGGATTTATTTCATATTAACTCTCTTAGTTCTGTCATGTGGGAAACGTATTGTAAACATAACTGTCGGTACTTCGTTCATGATTTTCGTTATCATGTATTGCTCCCACTATGAAATTGTTCATAACACAGTAAAAAGTGACCGGAGCGCAACAAAACCGCTATTTCAGTCTCTAAATAAATCCGCTGTTTCATTATAAATATCTTATAACATGCTTGTCGCGCCTGTCCATTACAACAAAGTGTAAACCTTGCTTCGCTATCCATTATTTTATCTGCTCCCCTCCCTCTGGATCCACTTTGAGTCCTAAAGATGTTTGTTCAGATTGACTACACTCTTATCTTTAATATTTTCAGCAACAAGTACTTTCATCTACCCTTATCGGAATGCTAACTATTTTAACCAATTATTGATGCATTTCCTTACATGATTGAGATTTGTAATAAACCAGCAACACTAAGAGCACGGAGCAATCAACAACAACTGTGTTAAGGAAACGTTACGGTGCCTATTTATCGTAACTAGCTTGATCCATTGACTGTATTATATCTCAGACAGTATTTTATCTTTGGCAGTGACTTTTCCTACATTTCTTTTCCATTAAAATTCTTCAAGGCAAATTGACTAAATCGGATAATTGCTTAGCAGTTAACCTGTTTCCTACACCATCTATTGATTCCTAAACAATCAATTCAAAGCTCTTTATCAGTTTCATCCCTGCGTACAGGCTTAAAACCCCCTTAACATAGGTTCAAAGCGAAATCTTGTTAAGGAGCGCAAGAGCCTCGGTTGTTATGATACCTCCTCGTCGTGGTAACTTTCTTTTTTTGGCTTAGCTAAAGTAAGAAGTAAGCGATTGTGCTATCTGTGCTTCGATTGGACGCCGGTCAGGGCTCCAAGTCATCGACGGTGCCAGTTATGCTCTGATGATAAGTTGCGAGTGTAATCAGTTGACCAATTGGCTCACTGCACATTTTATGTTTATAGTTTAGCTCAGGGGTAGGTACTTTATAGCATTGAGTTTTACGCCCCTTACTTATGCTCTTATGATTTGCCTTGCCATAAGGTAGGCTATTCAATAACGTTAAGCAGACTTTCTCCTATTTTAACATAATACTCGTTAATTTCGGAGGATAAGCTAGGATGGTTTTGAATCAACGCATTTATGAGAATTTTACAATCTGCGTATTTTCGGAACAATCAACTGTACATACGTGTCTGGAACTTTCCCAGGAAACTTAGGCAAATCTAATTGCAAACAACAGGAGAATTTTTCGTTTGATGGTTGTGCGACATCGCTAGTACACTCTCCTTGTAAATAAGGCTAATGTTTCTCAAAGGGTTTTTTTCAAAATGTTGTGCTAGTAACTTTTGGGGGTATGTAAGGGAACTGGTGCTAAACGTATGATCGTAAGTTAAAATTGTTTCAGTGTGCTAAGTGGTAATGGGATCTAATACGCCAGGTCGTAAGATACAAATTTAATTAGGCTAAGTTATGATTCCGTTACTAGTGCATGGGAAGGAAAGTTTTAGCTTTATCAAAACCCTTCACATTTTGGGTATACCTATTTAAGGAAATTGCTAAGATAATTTATTTATATATAGCATCTACAAAAGATAATCTTCTTCTCTTATGGAAGACGCTGACGTCACACCACCGTCAGAATCCAACGTGGATTTCAACACAATAAAAAAGTGTCTTCAGATGGAAGCTGATGATGAAATTTGAAGTAGGTCTTTTTTCTATGTTTGGAGGGTAATAAAAATAAATCCGAGTGTAAAGAACTATTTTGAAAAGATCTAGGGCCTTAAAATTGATTTGTTCTGTATCTGTAATTCTGTTTCTTCCATGTGGTTTGGGGGTAAAAATTTGTAAAGGGGATTTATAAGGCTAAGTTTCCAAAGCCCTGTCAACATGCCATCTGATTAGGGTAAATTCTAGGAAGTGAGAGAAATCTTCTAGGTTAAAGTATGGACCAGTTACATACCACAGGAACTTATTTAGGTCATAGTGACCTACTTTGGTCAAAGTTAAGTAGACCTGGTTCCGTAAGCAGACAGTTGTAAAAATTTCCGCTGCTATTACTTGATAGTGCGCAAGAACAATATAAAAGGTTCGGCCATTTTTGGTTTTAATATGGCTTATGGTTGAATACTTACTAAATCAAAGCCGGTGCGCAAGATAGACTCTGTCCTTGCGACTGATATTCCCTAATGTTTCCTAATCTTTTGTGTATCCTAAATATGTAAAATTTATTAAACAAGATTTGTTTTGAAGGAATTTAAATTAAAAACATGTAAATAGCTATATTTCAACCGCAAGGGCATACAATCTCCTAGTAGGCGTTTACGAGATGTATGGTTTTAGTAAAACCTCATGTATTATGGTGAATGGAATAATAAAACAGGATGGTGATAAAATTTTAGGCTCTCTTTTGTGAATTGTGTCTTCAAATCTCTTTGAATCATCAAATGACGACGTCATTTAACCAAGAAAATCGCCATTATAGATATGTACATCAATGTTAATGCTAACATCAGACACATAGTACCAAAGTTGTTAGCTTGTAGTTTGGTGGTATACATATTCCTGAACCTCTGTTCTTCGCAGCGAAGGCAATCCATTATAACCCCACACCCACTCATTGGCAAGTACCCTGGTCACGCACTATATTCCATTATAGAGAAGAATAAAAATAATAATTCTATTGATTTGCATTGCAAAATTCAATTTTCTTGTTAATGTCACTTTCGTCGGCCATGATCTCAGTTGTCTGTAATTCATCAGGAGACACGACATAGCAAACTCCATATCTGTTATATGCCGTAAGAAATTAACAAAAACCAAAATAATTGTCAAGAATAGCACTTTGACTAAAAATTAAAATGTTTAAAAGTTTTGAAGTTTAATGTTGTGAGCAAAATTTTTAAGGGAGTCAACCTAAATTTTGTCTCGGAGTACAATTTTCCCAGGTAGGCGCATAGTCATGCTCGCTAAAGTTAAAGAAATAAATATTTAGTGTAGGAGACGTACTCGACTGAGAAGTAAATTGCGGAAGGAATTATGCGGCTGCTCTACTCTCGGAAAGATGACATTGATTGCAGTACTATTCTAATTTACTCGAGGGTCTCGAATACTGCCCCCCCTCCCCTTACTGTTACTTTGAGATATTTCCTAACTCATTTACTTAATACGGCATCCTTGGTATTACATTTTTGAGTTGGACTTTCTGCTTCTTAATGAGTTCACATCACCCAGAAGCAGAACTATAACGAATTGTAACCATATTGCTTTCAATCAGGCCATTCTTAAGACGAATCTTAGGAGAGGGCACAAAGGGGAAGCACAAAGAGAGAGAGCACAAAGAGAAAGCACAAAGAGAGAGCACAAAGAGAGAGCACAAAGAGAGAGCAAAAAGAGAGAGCACAAAGAGAGAGCACAAAGAGAGAGCACAAAATGCGAGTACAAAGAGAGAGCAGAAAAAGAGAGCAAAAAGAGAGAGCAAAAAGAGAGAGCACAAAGAGAGGGCACAAAGAAGGAGCATGGAGAGCGAGCACAAAGAGCGAGCACAAAGAGGGAGCACAATGACAGAGCACAAAGACAGAGTACAAAGACAGAGCACAAAGAGGGTGCACAAAGAGGGAGTCGTGATGGAATCGTATTATTCATATAAAAGTTTTCTTCCTACGTTTCTTTTCATTTAAGGCCAGGATAAAAATTCTCTTCCACTGTATTTTCTCTATATATGCATCAGTATAATTCTCTTCAATATCTCAAACTATCCGAAGAAATATCTTGTACTGTTCTTTGGTGCTTACCATTATCAACGTTAAAGGGCTCTATTCCTACATTACCATCACAAATGGTTAAAGGGAGATACCATAAGCAGCATATCTAATGGCAGTAAACTTGAAATTTCAATAGTTTGATGTAGTTAGTATCCGATATACTTGATTATGAAAACGAGGCAACTTTCGAACCCATGACCCACTAACTCGTGGCGTGCGTTCTATCAACAGAGCTGGGCTGACTTCGCTGATATGATATTTTATTCCTCTAGTTGTCACAACATCGAGCTTTACACAATTTTGGAGACCAGCCTCTCAGTGCCATAACACTTTGCCATCAAAGGGCTCCCATCTGGCACATAACTATTCCATAACTTCCAGAACCTATTGTAATGTGCAAAATAGAGGCAAAAGAAAAAGTTATCAGCAAATCTCACATAGTACACATAGCTCAGCACCCCGCTGGCGACATAATTTAGCAACAATTTTTCTCTAGTAACTTCTCAAACTTAAAAAGAGAATTGTGTTTATTGGACGGAGGAGTTACACTTAAAATGAATATTTATGTATTGTTTACACGATACACACAGTAAAGAAGAGTGAGTACTAGCGACGCGGTGGAGTGTATTAGTCTAGTACAATCTACGAAAGAGTAAGAGAAAGCAGCCATAAGGTTGGGAAATAGTTTAGAACCTCTTCAAGATTGTAAAACATTTTAGATCTTTGTTTTAATTCAGCTGAAGTGACACTGGAGAAACGTTAAAAATGAAAATTTTTATTCCCAGGCCAATCGATAACAAAATGTGCATTGCGACTACCAGCGCTGGTATCCACTACTTTTCAAGTTTAATTTAGCCTGTGTGTCATCGTAATACTAGGGCACATGCAATGCTTGCAAGGCATTATAAAACAAGCATTGGAACTTGACTTGTAAGATGTATACGAAACGACAAAATTACAGCCTAATTTCTTAAGCAAGTGAAGAAAATAATAAAATATGAAATTTGATGAACTAAATACAGTATAGTTTAAAATTAGAAGGCTGTTATTTACAGCTAATAATAAAATGTGAAATTTGATGAACTAAATACAGTATAGTTTAAAATTAGAAGGCAGTTATTTACAGCTAATAATAACATGTGTAATTATACTGCTAAGTTTTCGCAAGTTCACTCATTTACGGATATTTGAAATGCCTCATAATGTCACCAAATCCTTGATGATAGAACCTAAAACTTCAGTTCTGATTCATCCTCGCTGGAATGTAAGTGAATAAACTGTAGCAAATGCACTGAAGAATATAAGTACTGTGTACGATAAGTGTGGATTGACAAAATTTTATTCATCGCATACAAAGTCCTTTACTTTTTTATATGATACCATTTACATGCGACAAGTGTTATTAAAATAGTAAGATTTCAATTCTTTGGTACGTTTACAGGATTTTGAATTTATATGTATTGATTTCGCAGCTAGAATTTTTTATGCAGATGGTAGATATGCTGTGATGTTTCACGTTGAAAAGACCGATACGTTGGCTTTACATTGCTAATGCGTTCTTTTCTTGAAGTAAATCAAACTATAAATTTATATTTTAAGAGGTGTGAGTAGGATTCACTTCAAACATGTCTTTTAATACAAGTTACAGAATGGTGTACCACCAATGGTTTATTATCAAGACGCTTTCACCTGCCTTTCAAAGTACCTACTGCATATTCAATTATGCTAACACAGCTGCTTAACGATACCATTCTGAAACCATTTGCCATTTGTTGTCCTAGAGAACATTAAACCCATGCTGTGGAAAAATATCTGATGATTATAATTATGATTGCCTTAACTCTAACAAAATAAATGTGTTCTACCGTAACTAGGATGCCATATTTTGAATGAACTCTGTGTGAAAGACATTAACTATAGAGAAATTATTGTTGTATCATGTTTTCAAACATTTCATAAATACCTCCCTTTTTCCTACCCCTTCTCCATAGGGCAATTGTAATTTGATAAATGCCTGGACGTATATACAAAATATTGCATTGACTTGCAATATCATAACGCTTCATAGCTTTCATGGCCTCTTTGTTGATTCTTTATTAATTCCAAGATTATTTTCTGAGATTCGTACCAGTAGCAGAAATCTCCAAGGTTGCAAGCAGCCTCTTTCTCCGGATAACTATATCTACGAAAATAGCACAAATTTATGCTTCCCAATATCTCCAAGAAATTGTTAGTAAAAACATACTGATTCAATAAACTTGTTGATTTTGATTGCATAAAACAACGACCACTGTTATATTAGGCTGGTAACAATTTACTTGGCTCTACGTCACCAGCCCCTAATCCCAAGCAGCAGTTCTTTCGTGATTCATATTCCTTGAAAGAGAGCTCATTTTTGAATGTACTCGCTCCATGAGTGAGCTCAGCTTTAAAAGAGAGTGTCCGATTTAAAATGAATTCAAATTTTTGTCACGTGATCAGTGCATACATTAATAACGAACTCTTAAGTTCAGCATTGTAACAACTCTGAAGAAGGCTAGCTTGACTAGATGAAATATAAGTTTATAAGTATAAAATACTTTAAAGTGTTCCTGTGCCGTTCTAGACTGATTCTTGTTTTACATCGATTATATTTTAACGCCAGTCTTTGTATCTCTTTGATCCGGAACTGTATCAGGCATGGCTTGGTCCTTTCCGTGTCATTCACCTACTCATATCTCAGCCTAGCCAAACTTTTTGTGTACAAAAAAATGTGAACGTTTAATGAAGAAGTAAGGACAAAATTGATGTTTTTAAGTGTATATTGAAGTTTACTTGAAGTCCCATGAACCGCACACAACATCAACACAGGAGTGTGAACTAAAGAGGGGAATGAGGTTGGTTAGGAACAAAACATCAAATCCAGAAAAGGAAATTGGAATATTTGTAACATCTAATAAGAAGAGAAAAATCAAAGAAAGCACAGACAAAGGTAAGGCCGAAGTAGTGGAGTAGAAGGATAATACCACGGCAGAAAAGAGATGCTGTATTAAGGGGTAAATCTAAGTCCAGGAAGCGCCCCTCTATGTTTATTTCTCTATCAGTTGAAAAAGTATAGCGTTGCGTAAAAATACTTTGGTACATCACCTCCCATGAAAGAATTCATAAACTATAACAGGACAACATTTATCTTTCATCCAAACAAATATTCTAAATAACATCATTTTGAAGTATTCTTTCACCGCAGAAGTCTATGGCTGTAATGATACTGCCCTAGTCTTACTATATCTCATTGCACTTGAAATTCGAAACATGGTCTCACATAGTAAAACGTGCATCTGTAAGTCTACTTGAGAAATAGTTCGCTCATTAAGAAGGGGAAAATATGAATTTAAAATTGCCATCTTAGAAGCCTGCATACGTCAGAACCTACCACTTACACACAACGATAAGGCCTTGCAATGGCTAAGGTAGGATTTGACCTATACTTGACATGATGGCTCACGAAGCTTGGAAAGCTCTATATCCAATTTTCGTATCAACAGGTGATTTAGAGATCTTAATGATCTAGATGTCGTACAGTTTTTGCTGTATAGTTATGGATATTATACAAAGCTTAGCATATGTTTTTACTTCATGTGTTGATAGTTCGAGTAAAACTTTCAAGTTTTTAGTGTTCTCACTTCGTTTAATTTATTAAGAAGGCCAATGAGATCATTCAGAAGTTTACTACGGGAGTTTAAGATAATAGAATTAAGCCTAGAACATTCCTAATTAACGTCTGGTAAGTATCATTACATTATTAAACTAAGAACGCTTATTAATTTGCAAAGATAAAAGTTTATCAACTGGATCATTAAAGGCCCTAGGGATTCTAATATTGCCAACACTGTCTCTGCAATTACTTCTTCCCACAATACTAGAAACACAATATCAAGACCCAGGCTTATATTAGGGAATATCTACTGCACTTGATCCGCAATAGAAGAAACATACAGGCGACTAACCCACACATTTGAAACTGTCAAATAATTGGCCTCAATTAATGTTGCCCTCCAAACGAAAACGATCAATTTCCTAATCAGAAATAAAAGTAGCAAGGTGGCATATCCATGACACAAGTCTACATAGTTTTAACGCTAAGTCATTCCAAATACCGTAAATGACGGAATTAGCAACCCTGCCAGATAACCGCACCTGGCGAATAAGCACCCCTAGATAAAGACAATTTTCTGCAATAAGCGACCCCTGGTTGAATAAGCGTCCCCTAAACAAACGGGTGCTAATTTAAATACAAAAAAAACCGAATAATTTGAATTTAGCAAAAACAACGTATTTTATTGTCAACATGTATATCAATATACTTCAAAACAATAAATCATTTTATAATTGGTTTAATGGTGATCTTCTATTTGTATTGTCTGTGTCCTCCAAATTTTGCAAAAATCGACCCTGTAAACCCTGAAAATGGGTACAAATTTTTTGACAGATGGTACATGGTACGAGCAAAAATTAATTAAGCACCCCTGCTGAATTAAGTGGTCCTGCCGAAAAAGGCCCTCCTGCAATAATTTAATTTTTTGAATGAATGCCCGGGCACTAAATTCGTCATTTAAGCTAGGTCATAGGTTTAATTTTTTTTAAACAATATCATCGATGAGCATTAAATTGCATAAAAAAATTATAACCACTAATGTCATTAAATTTAACAACTTTACGTCTTTTATCTATTTTTTTCATACTACTTAACAGCCGTATCCTCTTAAACGTTTGTGATCCTTGAAATTTCAAGTACATGACCAGCTCAAAATTTAGAGAGAGTAAATTTGGTCACGTGATATGCCGGAAAATGATAGGGAGGCGACATTCCTTATTTTGTGGGTAAGTACCCTTTCCAAGATAGCATGTTGTAATTACTACTGCTTAAACAATCCCCACTATAAACAGAAAAAATAAAGTGCATAAAATTCGACACACAAAAATTAAGGTAAATAGGTACTGATATTTTCAATGTGACCACCTGTATTTTCTTGGGTAGACTATGTACGATTTTTTCATAAACACCTTGTCCCTGCATCTGCTAAGAGTTGCAGTCAACACTGCCCTCTGCTAACAGCATTGCATGGCATGTCTACAAGGTTTACATCTTGTAATAATAAAAGCCACAAGTTGTTCATTAACCAGAATATTATTTTTTAAATTAAATTTTTTCATGGAGAGAAAAGGATAGATGCTCAAGGGTTTCGATTTAGTAGTGATGCAGTTGGAGACACAGCAGGTTACCAGAAAATTAAAAACTTGAATGTTGCATGTTGAATGTCGTTTCCTCTTAGCCTGTTTCTGCACAGCAAATTCAAGGAATGAAAAGATACATGAAACGTGTACAGTGAAATAAGGGTTCGATAAATTCATTGAAAATGTAGGTTTCTGCACTCAAAGTGGGCATGAATTTAGTGCCAGATATCTTCAGCGAAATAAAAAGGAACGACCGGCAGTTGTCATATTCCTTTTTTTAAATATTAACTTTAATGCATGGTGACTTTTGTGGAAAATACATAACAAGAGCCGCCTTGGTCCTGTGGATTATTTCAATGCCTTCTGTTTAAGAGGGTCATTGTTCTATCCAAGGGAGGTCCATTGGCGACGTTAGGAAAGGCAAAGTTAAATAGTAACTTGCTCTATGCTCTACGTCCCATGAACATGGGCTCTCTCATCTCACGACACTCGAGAAACAACACACGTTAAAAGAAAAGAGTACTAACCCACTCACCCGAAAATATATTACACTGAAAATCATCCTTAACGACAATAAAATACTAATAGATATCTACGTATCGAAAATAAGCGTGAAGATTTTGGAAGTATTCAAAAACTTCCAAAGTGGACAAAGATGTTGTTCAAGGCTGTACCCAAGAGAATGCCATATTTACACCACTCATTGACAGTAATATCTTGTTATTGAAGGTAAACACGGCTTGTGCTACCTTCATCAATTCAATTGTATCCTGTTCAGGGAACTGGGAATACATCATGTAATTCTGACTTAATTCACCTTTCATTATCTTGCTTTCCTTATCTAAGAGAACTTTTGTACGTGAGCTGCTGATTTTGAAGAAACGTACAGAGTGTATTATACTGAACAATAAAACTGCATGAAATAGTGAATTCATTTTGTGCTTTAAAGCTTTTTTCGTCTGACACTCCTTAGGGTACAATTCGTCAGAAAATAACCAGAAATGGGCATCTACAAAATTATTAAACATTTGGAAAAGAAAAGAAATCACGATTTTTGGTCGAGTTTGCCAATTGAAGAAATCTTTGAAACAAATTGCAGAGACAAGGGTGAAGGACCGGCTAGAAAACAACCAAAAGACACATCCTTATGTTATGCTACGTGGAGCCAATCGCTTGAAGAAATACGTCGCAAAGGCAGCGAAGATTGTTATCCACAGGCCAAATTCTACTTGAAATGTCGTCTGACAAATGGTCGGCTTTTACTAGAGCTATCACTCGCCTTTACGCATGCTGCTTAGTTTTGTCAGTGTTAACATTCATTTGTAAATGTCTTGACCTGAGAAAGTTTTACTTCCATTAAAAATCAAATGAAAAGGCCCTATGGAAATGTTTTGGCACTGTGACCCAACGCGTTGTATACGCCAGAAAGACGTTTCTCGATTTCTGTGGTTTCTATAAGATGAAGATGAGATGTTACTTGCCCATTTGCTTCCTGCGTCAGGCTGCCTATGCTGGCCGCAAGACTTTTAGGGTAGCTGACGGGACTCAGCAGCAGGTTTCTCTTATATTCACCAATCAACAGCTCCTGAAAGAACAGCCACCTAGGGTATCAAAACCAAAACTGATTTTTAACAATGTAACTCTGCTCACGGCAGCACTTGCTCCATAACTCAAACTGGGCTAGCATGTATGGGAATAATGTCCGTCTGTTTCATAAGATATGC
>JAAAKL020010796.1:0-14105 GCA_010016065.2 Carybdea cf. marsupialis auct. non (Linnaeus, 1758) | reverse complement strand
TATTTTTACTTTTATTATTATATTATTATTGAAGTTTTTTGAAAAAAATATTAGAATTTTTTATGATGATTCTTGCTTGAATGGCAATCGCTCAGATTGTGTATACTACGGGTTAAACTGTCGGGATAGTAGCTATAAAGTAAACCTACAGGATGCCCACTGGATGATTTAACATGTATGTAGGGCACTGAATCTGTGAAGCAAATTATTTCATCATGTGCTTAAACGACCGAGCCGTATATGTTGGTGGGATTGATGAGTTCCAGTTTTACTTTTAGCGGCCCATTTCCGCACTTTTGTGAACATTATAATCATGTACATCTGTACAAGATCGTGTAAGATACATTTTAACATAGAAATTCTGCACCTCCTTTGTTTACTTTCTTATTCCTCCTTTTTCTTTCCCGTGTTGGCTGCTATAGGCATCTTGCGCGAAACTAAAAGAAAATGCAACTTTACACGCGCATGTATTAACATACAATCACCAGTGTAATGGTATTTTGTGTCTGCACGTTAGATGTAGTTTTCACAGTAGCTTTTTGGTTGATGTACAGTTTCCTAATTAGCTCAAACATATGGGTGGAGAAACTCATTTCAAACATTTCCTCACAGAATAGCTCATGAGAGACCATATCAAAAGCCTTTTTATAATCAATAAAGCACAAATTTATATCTTTTATTGGGTCTGTTTATGGCAATAAGCCTAGAGGAAGACCTAACGCAAGGTTCGGCGACAATGTCTGCAAATATGATGGTGGACGACGTTTTACTCATCTACACCACTTGGCACAGGACAGAAATTCATGGAGGGCTACGGCTGTTCAGCTCAATGTGCTATCCATTTAAAGAAGAAGAGACATTAGATGTGGGTACCCAACATGCAACCTTGCGCAGCTTTCCGTTGAAGTAACACACGTTCTTCAGATTTCTCCGATTAGTAGAACTATCTAAATCAAACGATAGCAAATAATAGCCTAATTTCACACAAAATAGCAGTTTATATAATGATAGACAATTTCGAATGTAGCCATTATGAGCCAACTCGTTCTGGTTGAAAATCTTTTTCTTTTGGAAAATAATGACGAAACACGGGAAGTGTACAAATGGCATAAGTGACTTGCAGACTGTAGACCTGTGTACACAAAAATGGCACTTTGCTTAGGCTAGCATGTATTAAACGATTGCAAGAATGTTTGTACAAACGATTGACCTTCAAGTCTGTATGATGCTCATTAATGAAAAAGATAATGTATTGCTTAGTAAAAAAGCGATAAAATATCGCTGCTCTGCCAAGAGTACTATATACAGATTCTATTTTTTAAAACGGAGAAGAAAAAGATACTTTCATTTCTGGACGCATTTTGCTACACCAAAAATATATTTTGTATGGGTTACAGCAGTATACTGCCATATTTAATACAAAATCTTTTTTAAGACAATCACTTACTTACTTAGAAGTTTGTTGGTTTTACGTAGACACATTTGTAATGGCACTTGGAATACATCTGTTTTGGCGTCCGAAACCATGTGACATAAAAGTGCAATAGTCCAGAGTTCTGTACTTATGTTCTCTTAAACATGAGAAGTCTAGCCTATTCTAACTTTCAAGTGTCAATGCCATTATAACAATGGGTTGTTTAATTGTGTCGATGAGATGGGAATTTTTTAGGGCTATTAGATCAATTAACAACTCACTAGTTTCCATGCCTAAATAACAAATATTTATGGTTATTTTAATGAGAAATTACAGCGACCCATAACATGATCAGCAGCTGGTTACGCGATTGATTAATCAACGGATCAAAAGGTAGATACCTAATGTTGTGTCTAAGATTTGACAGTAGAAGATTTTACAGTTATCAAATCAGATTTCTGCAGGAAAGGTTTTAAAAAATTGAAGAGTTGTGTGGCGTAGTGTGGCAACTAAATCATCCCAAAATAAGCCATATTAATGAAGACGAAAGAATTCGTTCAAACAAATTTTTTTCCTAAACCTTTTTAGCTAAATGAATCCGCTAGGCAACAAAATTTCCACGTTTTGCATCTGCAACTTTTCAACAAAAAGTGATAGGCTTTAATACAACGGCAATTCATTTCTTTTTTGGCTTGTCTGCAGACTTGAATATACAAAACTTCGGAGAGGCACATAAATAAAGGGGATGGGGTAATTCATCTTTGTTTTAGCAATGCTATGGAGGGGTCATATTTGACTTGACAAACGCTGTATTATCCATGAATTGGATTGACTTTAGAACCTACCGTGAGCCAACTTCTTCAAGTACAGGTATGGACTTCAGCATACTTTTCATGACGTCACGGAGCTACATGCGTGACGACGATGAGTATCTGTTGTTGTCACGTTCCTATAATGATATTCAGAGTTGATTAGGTGAGTAGCCTGGACTAGGAAAATTGGGTGTCTATTTGCTTCACTTTTTGTTATTAACGAAACGCTACTCTTCGTTAAGGCTGTAAGTAATGACCCTGCCGATTATTCCATTCCCATGTTTTTTAGACGTTTCCTTTAATGAAGGAGAAAACATTTTGCATAAGAATACAATCTTCTAAAGCAAATACATGAATTGCAAGCACTAATTGGCACGGATAAATGTAGGGAGTAGAGGAGTCCTAAAGTCTGCTATGGTAACATATGACCCATAAAAAGACCCTTGAAGTAGATGGCACCAGTAAAGATGGAGGACCAACGAAAATTAATAAGGTCATTTTAAAACCTAATATGGCAAAGGCGCGTTTAACCGTATCCCTAGCGTAAAAATGCAGTTGAAGGGTGATAGAGGACAAGTCCTGTTATATGATCGTTTCTCCCCTACAAATACACACAAACAGAACGATTTGGAGTTCTTCACCAGCTCCCCACAAGGAGCCAATAATGTTTAATACATTTGAAAGTGTCTAAATATAACTCATAAGGATGACGTTAGTCGTTGTTTTTCCCCACTCGAATTGGTTTTTCCCTGTCGTAGAACACATTTTGAAGGCAGTTGGTGGAGGCCATTTTGTTCCTACCATCCATGATCTCCCCCATTGCCGCAGTAAAACCTTCGTAAGTTCCTTTATAAGAGGCCTGTCCTTCTCGAATCCCAGTTTTCCTTTTCCAGGATCTGCAAGAGGTCGCAACCACGAGTGATGAAGACCTGAATCATCAACGAAGTATGTAAAACAACTTTGTTGTTGCTTCCAGCCGATCCTCTGAGCATATTCGATGTAATCTCTACCACAGACAAATTGGAGAGGAGCAGCCAATGCAGCATATGCTAGCCTCTCTACCAAGCACCAGCCTCTTTCTTCGTATTCTTCATTATATGGCACCATAATAACTTGGGCTCCCGAACAATAAAGGGGGAGAGAAGCAATGAAAGGTGCCATCCCTTCCTGATCAATACACGCATAATCGACCCAAAAGAACACTTCTTCGTTAAAAGTCTGTGTTCTTTCTGCTCCGTACGTTGCACAGATTTTGCTCTTCTTTCCTGATGGATCTGGATGGTCACGTGTTTCCCATCTATGTGAAAGAAAATAGTACATGAAGACCTTTCTCGTATTTTTACAAATTGCTGCAGCTTCTTCAAGTGATAAGGTATATCCCTCGTTACTTCTCGGTGTTTTGCCAAGTTTATCCAAAGTTCTCCACCAGATCAATCGTATTGGCGGAGAGACTTTTTTAACCTTTTTCGAGATTGCTGCAAATCTAGAATGAGAGAGAGATGTTAAATCTTGAGGAGTGACAGACATGCATAATTCGTTTTAGTAAAGGGGGAGTGGTAGACCTAACCGCATCACCACACAAATTAGGACAGAAAGACCCGGCACGCTCAGTTAAGGGCGTGGAGAAAGTAGATTTATGCTAGGGGTTGTCGATCCCGATTGTCATGCATTTATTGATATATGCATTGAGCGATAATAAAAAAACCATGGTAGATGATATACAGACTTTTTCTCAGAGGTGATGTTGAGCCTTATCAATAATGGATGTCCACGTGGAGAGCGATAAAGGGATTCGAGAAGAAAGAAATTACTTCCTGACTATAAACAAGTTATACAGTCAAGGAAATGTTAATTGAATCCTTCCCAAATATCAATTTTTTATGGAAAATTTATAGTCAACGTCACTCTGTCATTTTTTCAAACATGTACATTTTTAGATGATGTTTTTTCCAAACTTCGCAGCAGCTCTTAAACTTGGGTTTTACCCAGATAATGTCTTTGGGCCCATAACCTATTAAAGTTAATCAGATTGTGTAAACACTACTTTCGCTTTCTTCTACGCCATGGTTTCGAAAATAGATTTAACTTAATCTGACAGATGCAAGTTGCAAAACAGAAGCCTAAGAAAGTATTGAAAGCATTATGGATGTACAATGATTCATAATCCTAGAAAAGATGTGACATTTATAACTGGGAATAAAAAGTATCAGATGTAATGAATGAAATTTAATGTTTGAAGTATGATGAGTGTCGAGTGCGACATTTGAAGTGGATGACACTGAGAGCAGCTAACAGTTTCAGTTCTAATTCCCTTTCCCTTGTACCCCCTATGCGGCTAGACTATAGTAGATAAAGAGTTCTATAGCTCTTCAGCAGTTTTCCACATAACAATCTTGCCGACGTGGTCCAGGGTGTTTGATACTCGCTTGCATCCCCATCAGCATATGGCAAGAAGACTTATTTCTCTGCTCATTGGCATATACAAGGTTTTTACTAACCAAGGTAATTGCATGCCGTTGGAGCAAAACAATAAGGGAAGCTAAGAGAGAAATAAAGTTTACTCTGATTATAAAGTTGACTTTGCTTAATTGATGAGAGAGAAGTTTGTAAAGAAAAATTTGGGGGACAACATCATGCATTTACGTATGGTCTACAGTGCAGTTTGGCTGATGCATTGAAAGATTGGGACAAGGTTGCTGAAATACCATTGATAATCGTAACAACTGAAAATGTCGGAAGGGGTGTAGAGAGGAGAAACTCACTTAGTCGAGGAAAAACCAAGCTAGCAGTGATGGAGATAAAATGTAACGTTACACAAAAATGTACCACTTAAAAATCCCATAGGACACTTTCGTACAATAAAAGCCAAGCGTCAAACTACCAGACAACAGAAAATTGCTAAATAAGAGTCAACGTTTCAGCAACATCAAGCTATGAAATACTGGAAACTTAGCAAGAAACGTCAGACCACATAACAGCAACTATCAAGAATCACTAGTCCCGAAGTAAGAAAGGAGAAAAGAAGAAGTACCAATCTAACAAGCAGTGTAAAATGATATATTAACATAAAAGCGAATAACAAACATCAATTCACGTAACAAAAATAAACTAGAAGGAAACATCAAACCATGAAATCAGTTTGCTGAAACTAGATCATATTATTAAGTTATGGCAACTGACAACAAAACATCAAACTACCAAGCAACATCAAACTATAAAGAATAGGAAACTGCACACAAGACATTTACTATCTTGTAAATCAAACTACCACGCTACATCAAACTGCAAAACCAAGAGAAGAATACGAAGTAACGAAGAAAACGATTAAGCACCAATAAAATACCAGTTGCAAGTGGCAACATCAAAGCAAATTTGAGCTATGAAGATAGAGGAAACATATAAAAAAATCATCAAACCCCAACCACCATCAAACCATTAACCAAGAGCAAAATAATCAAATAAAATAAACTGGTCAAATAATAACAAGCTACCAAAAACATCAAAGTGCCATGCAGTAGTACGAGCTATTGAGCCTCAGAATGTTACCATGAAAGATCAAACTAGAAGTGGGAAACTAACAAGTAAAATCAAACCACTACGCAAAAATCGGAAATTATTGGTGTAAAAGTAGCTAGAAACGTCAAGCATCCACTCAACAAAAGAATCGTTTAAGCTGTAGTTTTGGCATTTGATATATTTCAAATATGGAACTTCATTGTAACTACTTAAACCATATGTCAATTATCGGACGAGGGTGTCCAAGCAAGTAGGCAATTGTCTCACGTCGCAAGTTGTAGCCATAGTCTTCTACAAGCATGCTAACACGATAGGGAGAGTGCTAACAACGGTATTTTCATTGATCTCTAGAAAAGGCTGGATCGAGCTTCTTATTGTTACTAACAGCGAAAAAGTGTCGTCACAAGTACTGGCCCCCATTAGTTAAAATAGCGCGGAAAAGTCCTCTACTTTGCGTTACATTGTTTTTAAGCTTTGTTTCATGGGGACTGAAATGGCGTCCAGCGACTGACCTCACTTTGAGACGGAAGATGCTCGATCCAGTGTTTTTTAGAGATCAGTGACGTTACCTAGCTCAGTTGGTTAAACACATGCTGCGCACGCTTGAGACCCGGTCGTGCCATATTTCTTATTTCCCTAGCATCTTGACAAAACTGATAATACCAACCTTCTCTTCTATTTAAAACTCATTCTTTATTACGAAGAAGAATTACTAAACTACGAGAATCTTTGAAAGAAGCAACACCTGGTTCAACAAGGTGGCAAATTTGATAAACATCAAACAATCGTATGACCTCATCATATTACAAATGACGTGAGCAGGTGAACGCAAGATACGATTAACAAAAAAAGCCAAACCGAATATTTCATACAGCAATAATGCAACGGTTTGATCACGGTACATGGCAAAAGGCTATAATTCAATGCCAAGCAAAGGAAGGGGTTTAAAGACACGAACAGATCTTTGCACCTGCATTCAAAAAGCGGCCATCATAAAGAATCCCCTGTGTTCTATGGTAATGGAAAACTGCAGTTAAGAAGGTGTCGAACAGGTTGTAGTAACTTTTATTTGTTCATTCACTAAGATCAGAGCTGGTACTCATTTTTGTCAAAAGCAATGATTTTTGCAGCTGAAATGTTTTCATGACTCAATGTTTGAGATGGATCGATGACGGTGACTCTCAGCCACTCACATATACGATATCGTAGGTTGGCTACGGGTGTTTTAAAATTGTATGTTACTTCTCGGTGCTTTTGAGTTACATTCATAATCGGTCAATCAGTCACCTTTAATGCAGGTAAAAGAAAGTTGTAAAGAATTAACTGACAGAAGGATGGAAAAAGAGTGGCCATTTCATCTTAGGGCTACACAGACTGCGAGACGTCATAACAAGGAAAATTTTCAAGCTTGCTCAACACTCCCAAAATGTCTACTTCTGTTTTCGGATACCTTATACATAAATACACGATCCTGCCCTAATACAACACTTGGTGGACGCAAACGTAAAATGATATCTGTCCGAGGCCTGCGCATCCAGTCTCCTTCAGCTCTGAGGTTAAATTACCAATAGCATCCAAAACAAGTCAGTTATCCATCACATTTTGAACCTCATTTGATACAGTTCAATATCTTGCACTGTTGGAATATATTTCTACTTTGACCACTACAAAAACTTACGTTACTGATTCGGATTCTTCTCACATTGGGACGCTCAGAACATTCGCACTAAAATCGGTATCTGTGGGTCGTCCTCTCCCTTTCGCGAGACTACGCGCTTTCTTGAAGAGCGCGTGTCAGATCAGTCTAGATGAAGAGTACAGAGTTGAAGAGGTACTAGAGAAAAGTGAAAATGTCCCCACAAGGATTTGAAATCGGTACCCACGTATTTGCAGTTTGCTGCTCTACTAACTGAGCAATGGTGACCCGGTGATAACATAGTTCACTTCCCCTAGTCGCCAAACTAGCTCCTGATACTCCACCAGTGCACATCGCATCCAACTCTACGCAATTTTAGAGAATAGCCTCTCCGTGCCATGTGACTTGACCATGGAAGGACTGCCATCCGGTCCCATCATGCTGTCCACAGCCATTAAAAGTGGAAAGTAAGTGTTATAGAGAAGAGAGGATTTAAAAATATTAAGAAAGAAGACTGACTCAATTTTGATATTTTCAAATTCTCTCTTCTCTATAACAAGAGCAAAGAATGATGAGGCCGACCTGTAACCCAATTAAGCAAGTCAAATTCAAACAATACGACATTAGGGCCTACTAACCAATCAACAATACTCCCAATACCCAATCTACCACGTTAATCAGCCATTAGCTGTAGAAGCCATGGTGAATAAATTTAACAGAGGTACCAGAACCCAGCACAACACAGCACCACACAACGAGTTTGGTTCAAAGAGAAAGTACCTCATCAGGTTAGTTACAACACTATCAGAGCATTCCCCACCCAGTGTCAAATTGTCCCTACCTTTTCGACTTTATGAAATTGTGATGTTGCATTTACAGTAACTACTGAATTGAATTATTCCTCCTGCCTAGCGGAAACTAGTCCATTAAGACTGGCACAAAGGACGTGAAAAGGGGGCAGGTACTTTACTTGTTTTGCCCTCTGAAAAGTAAGTGCTATAGCGCAATGGCAGTTGCCTGCCTATTTAAATACATGATCAGTTAATTATTCTATTGATATGTTACAAGTTATATTTTTATATCAGATAATCTGAACATATAGAATTTAAGTTTTTATTAAATTTCGGTAAAAATAGAAAAAATCAAGCAACATATTTGCCACGTAAACAAGGTGTCCATTCCTGATACTATTTGCTTTCTGGACTTCTCCGCTTAGCAGTCAAATAATTCAATAATTACTTGATAGCCGCTGTGGTTTAGTGGATAGGTTCCTTGCCTTTAGATCAAGAGGGTCAAGAGAGTCAGGGTTCAAATCTCGTAAGGGCCATTGATAATGTAAGGAGGGGCATGCGGCCTGAAAATGCTCTATGCTCCAGTGCTCCAGTAACAAGTCCAATGAACATGGGCAACGTCCTAGTCTCTGTAAAGGGGAGTGCACGGCGTTAAAACATAAGCTTCATGAATAAGCCGTTCGTTGCCCAAGTGGTCAGGTAACTACTTGTTAGCTAGTTTGGTGAACTAGCTTAATACATATTAATCTAAACTTATCGTCAATCTATTTGCTACTTATATCCTGCAAGTGCTGCAAAGAATCTGATCCAAGGCCTTTGCATGTTGAACATCCTATCCCAAAATCTCAGCAGCCATATTACTGAACCATACCATCAAAAGTTCTGTTAAAGAAGGAAACGTTTCACCCATAGGCCTCTGCTATTTCAGTGCATTGACCTGACGACTGAAAACGGTAACTTGGCTCTGAAAACGATTGAAGCTTATAGCCGGAAAAAGCCTCTACCACCTATGGCATCGTACTGAGTCGACAAGAATATTTGAAACTAATTATGGTAATAATCATCTGCAACAGATGTCGGTTATCCAGGCTTACCTTACACAATAAATGAAGTCATCATGGAAAAAGAGTGTTCATTAAAGAGGGGAATTACTAGAGACGAGATACACGTACACAACGTACAGGCAACAGACAACCGCCACATTGATAGTCGATAGTACTACCTACCAAAGGTTCACAACAACGAAAGACAATCCCCTAAAACGCGTGCTTTACACTACGTAGTAATAAATGGAAAAGTAGAACATTTTTTGTCATTAGATGACATCCTTCTCAATACACTTGTACCAGTAATGCTGAGTTTCTCCACTGTGTATACATATTCTTCTCAGTAAAATAACTCCTACCTGATTTGTCAGCCTCGGAGCAGTTTAGTGAGATTCTCCATCTTCGTCGTACAAGTCTTCTGTAGGCCATTTGTGGCAATTAAGAGGATTTAGTATTATTTTGTAGCGTAGAGAGCCAATGCATCTAGTTTGCTCATTTAGCCCACCTGTTATCAATTAGGCATGCGGGGTACATAATTAACTAACTCTCAATGAGGTGCAACCAATATCTCTGTTGCTATCTACTTAAGTACAAGGACAAAAATTTTCTTGCCAGCACTAGGACCAATGAGCGTGACAGCCAATTTTTCCTAGGAAGATTGATAAAGTAGGTTTGCTTCCAAAATAATGTAAAACCGTAGCCAGAGGTTTGTTGGAGAAAAAAATTTTAAAAATATTTTACTCGTTAACTGCAATGGACAAACGTGAAAAAGACAGCACTTTACTCTGGTTACATGAATTGTATATGACGTGAAATCCAGGATTCTAAACGAACATTTCAAATGCGTCTAGCATTAAATTACTTAATGTACAACGTTAAAATGACCATCGCTTCCCCAACTGACAGGCTCTCTAATTTGTCTTACGTCTTCATTTGCAGCTACAGGCCGCGTAGCTTAAGGAACTGGGGAGAGTAGCCTCATCATTACGTAACACAACGCTAGTAATTTATCCTTCATAATGGACAGAAAAAAGGTCAAGTAGAACATGGCCAAGTACTAAGGTGGCAAACATTAACTACTTTGAAACAAGAAACGGAAATAGCAGGATTAGAGAGGAGCTGAATGTGACACCGCTGCTGGAGGAGATAGAGAGGAGTAAATTCAGATGGTATGGTCATGTGATACGGATGGAGGGGGAGAAGAAACAGAAAAAGTACTTGATGTGGAGACTATCAAGGAAGAGTTAAGTTGGTCAACCGAGGACACGATGGGTAGAGCGTGTAAATGAAGCCCTTGACAGAAGAGGAACATCAATAGAAGAAGTTGAGAGAAACAGCAATACGACGACAAACAGGAGTGGAGAAGATTTCTGAGGGGTTCACATGCTGGCAGATAATTTTGTCTACCAGGTGGATTGGTGAACAAGAAAGGTGATTAACCACTTTGCTTTCATAATTTCATAATTTCGTGATTGTCATTTTGAAATCGATTCGATTCTTAGTAAATCAATGTCTACCAAAATCGGAATAACAAGTAGTGTTTAAAAGCTGTTAAAGAAAAGCTGTGCGATAAATCAACAGAGAAATAGAAATAACTGAATCTGGATGCATGGTTACATACTTTCTTTTTCTCGAGTAGCATCAAGAGGAGTATTGTGTGTGTTCTCATTCGATTCCTACCAACATATCTACTAACCATTCATAGAAATAAGGATCAAGGTGACCGCAAAGTGATCATAATTCAGAGTGATTACCATGATTGGCTACATCGGACGCAAAATGTGTCAAACAGTACCTCCATTATAAAGTGACGATGAGAGATGAAGTGTGACACTTGAACAGATTATGGACAGAGATAAAACTCACGTGCTCTTGTTCCATTTCTACCCTTATTTGAATTTCTCCTTGTTTAAATCCCTTGGAAAAACTACTCAATCTTCTAGACCTCCGATTTCGTCTCTTGACTTCTGACATACTTTCGCTACTATTTTTGAATTTTAACAAGACTTGCCGCATCTTTAGCTTGAAGTTTTCAGCAACCAACGCACTAAGCCGAAATCGCATCCTTAAAGCGATTACAGAGCTCAGTACTTTGTGAGTAGAAAATTTCGCATTTCCACACGACCTTCTGTATACGTAGCTTGTACTTTTCAAAAATCGATGTAACAAGCGGAAATCTGATTCTCTAAGATATAAGAGGACAGCAAAATGTGCACAGACAGACATAAAATTTTAGAACTTTCTCTGACGAATATGCCTTTTCGGCATGCAATATACTGGTTGGTCTACTATGGCCTACTCAATTTGGGAATCCCGAACATCTATCGGGATCTCTAACTTTTGAGACTTTTGAAGGGACTTCTGCACTTTCCTGAGAATCTGCAGATTTCAACTCGGATTTCTAGAACAGATTTCTAGAATGATACTTTAAAAGAAGTCTGTAGGTCAGGGACCATAGATTAGTGGCAAAGCGTCGTCGTTGCGCCACTACGGAGACCGTGGGTTCGATTCCTTGTGGTACCACGATCTTTCAACACCGATTTCTACTTTCAGCTATTACAAATAGTGACCCTGCACCGATGTCTACTTTCAGTCATTACAGTCCCCTCGATTTCAGATTGTTAAAACGTATCATACAAGACTTCAATAATGTGCCATTGCACGGCAATCTTCGTGTTCTGGGTGTACCGCGGCATTTTCCTACTCATGAAAAGTGCCGTAACTCTAAGAGTGGGGTTAGACGCTGCATTGCATACATCTCAACAAGGGCCTTAAAATAACTGGATAACTTAAGCAGATCCTGGAAATTGGAGCCTAGAAAGAGAACATCGAGTGGAGCGAAAAAACGCGATCTAAAAAGATACATGAGTAGTAAGTGACCAACGAGGACTAGAAAACGTATTTATTTCTCTAGTATTTCTTCAAATCTAATTAATTAAAATCCTCTCCTCTCGTTGATGTTTAAAAACACGATCGTTATTCATTAACGGGAACTGGTCCGCAATTTACACGTAAAGACACCAGCAAGTCTGTTCTTTGTTTGTTGAAGAACAGTCTTTCTAGCGAGGTTTTAACCACTTCCTAATTGTCCTGGATGATCAATGGCCACTATACGAATAAAAGAAGCGATTGCCTATTCTGACACATGTTCGTACGCTAATTGAATAGTTGAGATATTCTCCCAATACAAAAATGAAGTCAACACAATGAAATGTACGGTGGTTAAATACGATATAGTGACTGCGGTCGCCCGTGTTTTGTTCTTCGGTGTTTCTCATTGCTCCTTTTCACTGCTCTGTTAAACAGACTCCCACCATTGTTACATTCATGTCATGAGCTTACAGATTAAGCTTCACTTTAGCATCCAGTATTCTTTTTTCCATCACAATCAGAGCGCTCTACATTCTTTCCTTGTTTCTACTGCATATTTTAAGTGCAACAAATATTTTTGCCATTTCTCACAAAGCCTGATCAAAGAAAGAACATTGTGCATGGGTAACAGACGCCGTCACAACTCAATACGTTAGAAGGCTTTCGTAAAATTCTTTGAATTTAAAGCTTCAAAGAAAATACAGCAAGCCTTACTTGCAGAAACACTTCTTTCTTTATGCGAATCTTGCTACTCTTGAAATATACTCCAACACTTGCCGACCCAGTTAAGGCAATAGATCATAGATGCTTATCTTAACGACATCTATTCTTGTAGCCTCATTCTCGGATCGAAATGTTTCAGACGAGGATCCGCTACTGGACGGTTCTTTTTCTGCAAAACAATTTTTCTATCTCCACAGTTTTGAGTGGTCAAACAATTGTGTTTCTAATAAGAGAGCGATTGAGCGGAGATCTTGCGCAGAAATTTGTACAAATGATGCTGTTTGTCACGAACGAAATGCTCAAGCAAAAGTTTACCTCGCATTTCCTTTGTAACTAAGAAATGAGAGGCTGAAGGGTCCAAATAGCTAAAAAATGCCCAAAATCAACTCGGAGTCAGGGAAGGAGTTCATCAAAAGCTATCTGTTGTCATGTTGCTTAGAATATCACACACACACTACACTAATATTTAACGGGAGTTTAAGTATAAACGTTTCTAAATTGTGACGCTTCCGAGAACAAAAACATGGTTCTCTGTAATGATAACCTTCATTTGTTATCTAGGATAGAATCCTCTTCATTCCCTGAAATACCAGTAGCATTCGGTTTTGGTATATCGCTCAACCGTTAAGTGATTTTACGCTTCTGGGATCAAATAAAGAAGCACTGCTTATCCAGGGGGTACCTTGTAAAATGAGGCAAATACTCATACTCATGCTGATTGAACAACTCTTTCACACGAAAGACGCTTTCTATCTATTTCAGTTGGTTTACGAGTTTACTTCGCAGAAAAGTCTCGATACTTCATACTCAGTAGAAATTCTCAACGAAGCCAATCCATTTTACGGCATGCATGGATGAACTTATAGTCAGGAAGTGATCCAAACAGGCAAGGTGTCGTTACTTTCCCCCAAAATTAAATAATCGAGGGTTAAATAACCAGATTTAAACTTCACAGGTTAAATATTTTAAAAGTATATCTATCAAATGATGATCGCCCCTTTTCCACAAGGACATAACTTGATCTTGCTCTATGTGGTTGCATCTCTTGATGTTACGTCGCGTGTTGCTTCTTGAGCAGGTTTACATAAGGAAAAGGAGCCTTCCCGAAGTATCTTTTAGGCACACTAACAAACTTAGCTCAAAATTGGCAAGGGCACACTCGCACCCCCCTTCACTCATTCACTCACTAATCCTCGAGCACAGTGCGGTGAGTAGAGCCAACTTGAAACACAAGTGCTAGCCAGTGCTGACGATCGGCAGCGAGCTGCTCCGCTTGAGATAGAGGCACTCCACAGG
>JAAAKL020010795.1:0-14106 GCA_010016065.2 Carybdea cf. marsupialis auct. non (Linnaeus, 1758) | reverse complement strand
GATCGTCAGCACTGGCGAGCACTTGTGTTTCAAGTTGGCTCTACGCACCGCATGGTGCTCGAGGATTAGTGAGTGTGTGGGTGAGTGAATTAACTTTCTTTTTTTCAAGAATTCTTTTATGGATAGCAAGTGCTGAAACATGTAAAGCTCAAAATCAGATGACAAGGGAAAACTGTAATGTAAAGAGAATTTAAACTCAGATCAGTGTTGGATTAAAAACACGTGACATAAACTAGGACGAAAATATCGAATCATCGTGTTGCATGCAACTAAGAGGAAAATATTGATATATATAAAATGTGAAGCTGGAGGAACTAACTTCTTGATTGCTTCCTTTATTACTTTTCTTTCATATCAGGCTTGTAATTTTAAGATCAAATACAATACACGGAACCAAATATCGTTCATAACTATATTGCTACCGTAGATACCGATATGTAATGAAGATAGAGCAGTACTTTGCGTCATGACTCTTTGAAAAGATTGTAACGACGCCCTCATAAGTATTTCCCTCCTTTTTCACTTTTCAAAGTCCGCTAGAAGTAGAAAATTATGGACGATAATTTATGTGCTATAACCTGCTGAATTGATACTACGCAGGAAGAATTTCAAGTGCCTGACAAAATTGGACCTGCAATGCACGTGATGAGGCACGACCAGGTCATCCACCGTCAGGCGGTGGAGCAAGACTCTTCGTAGATGTAGCCGTTTGGTAGGGCTGACACAAACCGACCAATAGCGCTGAAATGATCTCCATATATTACATAACCTTGTGACCAGATGGCTGACCAACCAGTGGTGATTTTAGGGGCAGGCCGACGAGGCCACGGTGTGAGGCCCCACACCTGTAGGAGGGCCCGCCCCTCAATGCTAAGAAAAAAGGATGAGTATGACTGCCCATATTTATCTCATGGAAGTAAGTGGAAACTCGAAACTGTATCCAATGGAAGAAATAGAATGTCTCAGGAACTTCTGCAGTACCATCAGGTCTGAACTTCCTTGCAATGAATGACGTCATAGGCCTCCGCAAACATTTTCGGCCCAGGGCCCCGCACGTTTCAAAACCGCCACTACTGACATGGGTACCCTACAGAATAGATAGCAACCACAAATAAAGAACTATGATATTGCATTATTTTCACGATATTGTTTAATCCAAGTTTTCATTCCCATTTAACTTATTGCGCTACATACATTAGCATCGTCTAAAAGAATTATAATAATTCTCCGCGTCTCGAAGAGTAGAGAATCGTAAAACATTCACTTATGAGAACAAAATTCTAAATAAAAATGACATGGGTGTAACATAGTCATTCAGTACACATGTAAAATATTACAACAATGTTACAACTTCAGGAGTTTGCTTTCGTCACTTGTTAATGCTAAGATGAGAGCATTGCATGATAATCATTCGATTCTACATCATGATAATCATTCGATGAAAATACTAATCAAACAAACTAAAATTTGTAATCGACAATGACAAAATAGTCATTGACCGGGGCCACGAGTGAAGAAAAATGTTGTGCCGACGCGTTGTACTGATGCCTTCTTGACACTGCCAAAGGATCCCCGATCTATTACCCCCATTCCCAGCTTACAATGGAACGGCCAATGCGAAGGGAAAGCGATGGCATCATAAGTCAAAAGTTATGGAGATGCTGCTTTCTCGGTGTTGGGAAAGTGCAACAATCTCAATTTTTGCCATTGACGTTCTTACTGATAAGGCAATATGTAAATCGTGTATCTTTTCCATAATTAAACATTTTCAAAATCGTGACGTCAGACTTCCCTTAAGGGCTCCGCCTAAGGGCAACAGGGTCAGATTCTTGCCAGGAACAGCATGTTACAACGCTGTACGTATGCTTATCGGAGAGTTTAAAGAAAACTGGGTCCCAAGTATGTACTAGACAGTCATAAATAAAGAAGATCCTAATAAACAAAAATATTTACGAATTAACAATATATTTACCACATCAAAACTGACTGAAATGTCAATATCTCGAAATGATAAATTATGGGCAATAAGACAAAACTCTCATCTGACAGCAAATGACCATTTTAGGTATTGCACGTGCCTATTTAAGCATTTCACGATGTCAAATATATATATACATATCATTTTCAGAAGGCAACGAACTTTTTAAACTCATTGAATTTTTCCCCAACGTACGCTTTTGCTACTTGTACTTAATGGGGCTTTCATATACTTAGGTAGGGGCTTCCTAATCTCACCCAGTGTTCTCCCCTTAACAACTTTAAGAGCCCCAGCATCGCTTTTCCAAACTATCGTAGTAAGCGGAGGGGTGACTATACTGCCAACTTTCTACAAGACGTTCCCTCTAAATCGGAGCAACTGTGGCCCAAACAATTTCTATTGACGTATTTTCCAAGCTCCGAAATGAACTGGGTAGTACTTGTACAAGACCAAAAACAAATGGGAGCTAACAAAACGTTTTGGTCGCTAGTGACGAATCACTCAAAATCATTCCATCTATTTGTAGCATGCATGTATACAAATTTCAGTACCAATTACAATGTGCGTTACTATCACTGCTGTTACTAATCAAATACGCATCACTAACGTACGATACAAACAGTTTTACACCAAAGACACCCCCACCCCTTCGTCAAAGCACACACGAACCCACACCCACTAAATTTCGAGGCAGAACTTACAAGTACACCTAAGAGTGTCAAGTCTGCGTGTTAGTTTCGTCTTAAGAACACCAGCAAAATGGTTAACGTATTAAAAACGTCCATCCCTCCTTGTAGGCAAAAAGACAACAAAGATAATCTTTAGAAAAGGAGATCTTACATTTTTCTAAGGCCTCGACTTCCTCACTATCCAAAGATGGATAAACACTGCAGGCTAAGCCTAGTCAATACACCAGCTCTTGTTCTAAAATTCAAGATCCCTAGTGGCTAAGCTTCACATGGCACCTTTAAGGGTTAAAATACCAATTTAAACGGGAAAGAAATGTTACACAAAGTACCCTTTTCCTTTCGTTTATTATTCTACAACAAAAACCAAGACTTTATGAATAAGGCGTTCAAAGAGTCACTAATAACAACAACCGAAAAACACTTATCAAATCCTACACTCTCCTTTCCCTATGAATCATGTTTAGCTTCCATAATCTCGGAATTACATGATGATGCTAAAATCCGGAGTCTGATAAATTTTTCTTATTTGCATCTAATCCTCATCTTCAAAACTTACGTTGCAGGCATGGAAAAAAGACGGTATCAAATACAACAGTATAAAAAAGAAGGTCATTTAGTGCTTACTCGAACAACAGCGGCAAATAGCCTCACTGTAATAATCTAAAATTTCTCATGAGAAGAGACCCTCGGTCCAAGGAGCATCGTTACGCACTTATCAAGCTCCTTGTATTACCCTCGGGTCAGTCTTGTTAGTTAAAACAACAGTCAAATATTAGTTAACAAGAAAAACATGAATGTACATAAAATGCTTAAAAGAACTGTGCCCATCGTCAAACTGAATACATTTATATATCAACAAAATCTATGAATCTAAGCGTGTATGACTGTTCTATCAAGTGTCTGGCGAAAATCTAAGCAAAGTGAATCCGTTGCGCAACCCCATTTTAAAGCTTTCTACCACAAATCAACTTCTTAATGACAAGTCTTGTCTGTTAAGTCACTTACGAAGGGTCCTGCACAAAATAAATGTTGGGATGCACTCTCTCGTTGATTTTAAGAAGTTATAGGAGGTCGAAAGCAACACTCGTCCCGCTTCAAAGTTCTACAACCTATCTAAGTATGCAATATCGATAAATACATGCTATAAAACGTTACTTAAATTTCACATCCAAAACGTCAACAATCGCAGGAGTGTTCTTGTCAACTGCAAATTGATATACCTCGTTCGAGTCCTCTTCTCATATTCTTACAAGCAAAGAAAGATGAAGGTGGTCAGGTGTTGACAAGGACGAATAAATATCAAACGCTTAATGCTTCATAATTCGTACGTATGTATGTATCAAAAAGTAGAAAGTAAAGGCGGTAGAGGAGGAGGCATCCTGTTCTGATTTTTTTTAAGTTTTCTTGATCTTAAATGGAAATAGCAGTAGTGTGAAACTTCGACGTCCATTGTTTAGCAGCTCAAAACAAACGTAAGATGTACATCTTTATGTTAAAACTTTCGAGACACTTTAGCTGCTAAGAACACAGAAATGCCATGTTGATACAGTTCGTCCTTGCAAGTTACATCTACATCACATGGCTTTCGTGCTCTTCTTACGTCAGTACGTTGAACCAATTAAAAAGAGATGCAGTTTTGTCTCTCGAGTAACAGTTGTACGATCAAAATACGGAAGGAATTTCAATCGTTCTCCTAAATTAAGAAAGCTAATTGCTTCTAGTTGCGCTTCTCTTACAGGATCAGACCTGTTCAGACAAATATGAAAACAACCCTCTAAGCTTAATAAAGGTGAAAGTTCTTCTGGAACTTTCTCAAGGCACAGTCGTCTCTCGCGTCTCTAATTACATTAAAAACCAAAACTGTAAGTAAATCCTTGATATGGGCAAGCGATGTAAGTCATAAAAGTTCTACGAAAAACGTGCAGGTCTACTAAATCAATCAGGTAGGAAAAAAGGTCAGTTTCCATTTTGCGGGATATAAGTTAGCGATACATCATAATGGAAATGAAATCAATGGCACATTTTAAGTCATGTCCCGTTAAAATATTTACAGGCTGTTTCATTATTACGATAAATAGTCTCAGATAGCACTTTCTCAACGGAAATACGTTTTACATATCAAGATACGGTGCAATCACTGCTTCTCGCAATTATATCCAGTTTAAATGAATCATGTAATGTCGAAATGATACCTGAAATCTATCACTTTCTTAAAACATCTTCAAAACTAGTGAAAGATCTTAGAAGATTTCGCAGCCTCGTCCCCGGTATCATAGAGTGGGCCGCTCCTTCGAATTACGCACGTGGTACCACTCGTCATGGCTTGCTGATACCTGACAAGTTACGGATCCTGGCGATTAGATAAGTAAATAGCCCTTGAGGGGCCAGTCAGGTTATTCAAATAGGGCCTTTGTCAAATAATTCAAACGCAAAAATGCAATACCTAAATCTAAAGCAGGCCGACATTAAAACTCAAACAATCATCTTGGAAACTACTCACATTCACAAACTGTAAACACCATGCAAAATATTAACATCGATCCCCTCGTCACGATGTGACCACAATGGTAGGTCAAATTAACGAGAAACGAACTGTCATCACTATGAATACAGGCATGCTTTCCTCTCCATGCCTAGTTCCTTACTTATAATCTCACCAAGATCGTGAAAGATTATTTCGTCCTCTTTTTCCTGAAATTGCTGACATTTGGGCTCGTTTAAATGAATGGGTTTGTCCAGTAGAACCCTTAAGAAGGGGGGGACTTCGTCATCATAACAAGACTCAGGGCTGCTCCCTGTCACAGAGTCATTGTCGCATGAGCTGAGAGAGTCAAAATCCTGGAGTTTGAAATTGTTTATATTCGTCTGCTCCTTCATAGGTTCTACTGTTGGATAAAAATTCTCTTCACTCGAAATACCGTATGCAAGATTTTCTTGAGGAGACGAAGGCGTAACTTGATCTAAGCTGTCTTGGATAATTTCTTGTGGGAGAACGATCTTTGAAATCGGACTACTATCTCTAAACTCATTTCCATATCGGTAGGTTTTTCCGTTATCTGAAAGTTGATGTCTGTTTCGAGTATCACCACGTCCGGCAAATAGATTTGTCCTGTTATCACTCCTTGCCGTTACTGCCAATGTTGGCCTGATTCGCTCTTGTGGCCGCGTATCGCAGTTGTGTGCCGTCCTCACCAAGCTGCCGAAAGCACCGTCATAAAAGTACGGCGTGGTTGGGAAGTCAGATATATCCTCCAGACTTTGCTTGTACATCTTCATCCTGGGGTAGGCAGTGTCCCTCTCATTGACAAAATGTTTGGTGAATTGGCCATTTTCCTGGTTCTCCTCTGTTACATCATCGGGTAATCCACCTTGAAAATGCATCGTTGTCTTAATACTCTTTAAATCAAAAATGGCGTTATGAAAAGCTGCCGCTACCTCTGGAGGAATCATACGTTGAGCCGCACGTTTCTCCTTCTTCTTCTTTGGAGAATATCGATAATTTGGATGGTCTCGCATATGTAAAACACGTAACTTTTCCGCCTTTTCAACAAATGGACGTTTCTCACTCGTCGTCATGCTATTCCAGACTTTGCCAAGAAGCTTACTGATTTCAGCATTGTGAAGGTTTGGATAGTCCTTTGCAAGTTTCTTGCGCATGATTTTGGCCCAAAGAAGAAAACTGTTCATAGGTCTTTTAACCTGAGAATCGTCCTCAAAAATCTCGGAAAAGTCATCACATCCAAGCATCCCGTATTTTCCATTTGACACGGTTACTGGCAAAACTGGGGTCCCTGAAAGAAAGTTCTCCTTGCAAGATGGAATGGCTGCTGCAACTGAGTATCCCCAGTGAGGGCTACTCGTGGTCGGATACTGCCAGTACATGTTGTGCATAGATAAGTGAACAATGTCGAAATAATAACTCCTTGCTGCGCCGTATGACTTTATTTACCATACATCGGCTTCACTTTCCCGCTGAAGACTGATGATCCTTATGTTTTCAAATATGAAGTGAGCATGAGATAGTCCACACGACCAATATACGCTCAACTAACCAAACCGACTTCTAAAGAGTGTAAACACTTTCGTACAGATTACTGTAGTCGTCTAGAGTGAGGCTCAACAAGTGGATGTCATTGTACTACTGAGTTACCATAATATGCCTTAGTGAATGAAGGTGTCCTTCTCAATGGTGACTTCAATCACTCGTGTATGTCTGGTTCCTAGAACCTCCGTCAGTTCCACACTACCTGCTTTTCTACTCAGACTGCTGTCTCTTTTCTACGTGACCTCTGGGTTTGCTTTTTGTGAGATCCGTCGGCCTCTTTTATATGGCTGAGTGTTCATCGAAGTGATTGACAAACAAAAGAAAGGATCAAATTCCCCCCTTTGCAAGGGAATGGCTACTATACTTCCGCACGTCAAACCCAACTTCCACTTCAACCGCCATTCTACTTGGTCTTATCTTTCGTACTGTATAAACTGCGGAAACAATCTTTGTAAAATATGGACACAAATCAGACCAAGCGTAATGGAGGCCTCTTTGCAATTTTGTCGGGCCTCATATTAGTAAACCGGCTTTGATCACCACTGAAGATTTCGGTCTTCAGATAAGTTAGGCGTAGATCTTACACTGTCGGTAGTGGTTAATACGAGACTAATGAATTTCGGTGTCACAAGTAGAACGAAAAGTTCGTCTCAAACCTTTCTAGGTCGCTTCATCTGACTAAGTTAATTGTACCGCAATTATGATATCTCGTGATCACGATAGACAAATCCCCTATCCCTTAAATCCGTAGTAACAGCAATCATATCTTCAATACATTAAATATATTTTAAGATAGTGAAGGTCTTTTATTGACTTATTCATTGTATTATAAGAATGTTGGATCACCCCCATTCCAAGAATCGACTAGGACTACCGTCTTTTCATAATTTAGCTTATAATATCAATGAGAAGACTCGCCTTTTTTCCTCTTGAAAAACAATTTCAAACCGGTTAACATCGCTCATTGTATCTTAGAATTGAAATACTGTAAGTGTTTGATAGCGCTGAAAACTTTAAATGGATATCTGACCTCGTTCTTGAATAACAAAATCATGAACACCCTATTTAGGAAGTGGTTTCCCTCTAATCATAAATAAAAATATATAAATGCTACTCCTATTACTAGCACCTGTCCTATTTGTGATCTCCATTTCCCCCCCTACTCTTCTTCCTTCTCCTCCTCCTCCTACGACCACTACTGCTACTACTACTACTACTACTACTACTACTACTACTACTAGTGCTACTACCACTACTACTTCTACTACTACACACTACAACTAATACTACTACTACTACTACTACTACTACTACTACTACTACTACTACTACTATACGTAATTCTACCTGGACTGCTACAACTGTTGTTACTCCTGTCGCTACTAACTACTGCTGCTACCACTGTTGCTACTGCTATTGCTGCTTCTGTTGCTACTAACTACTGTTGGAACTAACTACTGTTGGTACTAACTACTGTTGCTATTAACTACTATTGGTACTAACTACTGTTGGTACTAACTACTGTTGCTACTAGCTACTGTTGCTACTAACTACTGTTGCTATCACTGTTGCTACTACAGTTGCTGCTTTTGTTGCTACTAACTACTGTTGCTACAAACTTTTGTTGCTACTAACTACTGTTGCTACTAACTACTATTGCTACTAGCTACTATTGCTACTAGCTACTGTTGCTATTAGCTATTGTTGCTATTAACTACTGTTGCTACTAATTACTGCTGCTACCAGTTACTGTTGCTACTAACTACTGTTGCTGCTTACTACTGATGCTGGTACTGCTGCTGCTACTGTTGCTACTCCTGTTACTACTACACCTACCACTCTACCTACTACTAGTAGTATGTTATGACTGAAGGTGGGCAACGATGTCATAAAATGTCGAAGGTGAAAAATCGTGGCGTCACGAGGAATCGAACCCACGACATCCGCGGTTGCGTAACGTACGATGCTTTGTCGCTAACCTACGGTCCCTTACCTGAGATTTTTGGCACAGTCACATGTGACATAATCATTGTGTTTACTGTATGGTCTGACACCCTGTTTCACAATATAGTGTCCTTTATTCTATATACTTCAAATAGTCTTCAGTTTATGAAGCAAAATCGATTCTGTTATACTTGTTTATCAAGTATATATTTGATCTTCTTAAAATAGTAAGAAATTTGTCTTTGACTGGAGTGAAAGACATTCGCCATCCGTCCAAATATACTTAGAAGTATCTTGAGAAGCAATAATTGAATTTGCTTATGATGACGTCACCAATACTCGTACTAAAAGACACCTCAAAGAAACCTAAAACATGTATTTTCATGAACACTTAGAAACAATCTTTTGTAGGGCTAAAATGTATGTAAATGGCACGTAGAATAGGTTTGTTGTCACAAATCTATGCTCCTTACTATTCAAAGCTTAAAAATAAAGCTTATTCAGTTTTGACATTGTTTTAATAATGGGTAACTACGAGTTGTCGAAGAACTTCTCACCTTCCGGCGGTGTTGTGATAGCCGCATCCAATGCCACATATATTCCTATTTTCTAGAACTAATAGATTAATCAACAGTCTTCCTAGTTTTCATACCTAGTCTATATCTAGAGCTTTTATGAATAGCCTTCTAGCTATTGACCTCCCCCGACAGTAGTGGTCATTTCAAAACAACTCAGTCATAGTAGGGTGACTTGTGTTTCGTTAAATGAAAAAGCCCGAGCTTATGTTCAAATTCGTAGCAAGGAACAGAATCTCCGAAGTTTTTCCCTGATGATCAGCATCAGAATGAAAAGTGTTTGGAAGAGTCACTAGTCCTTCGGATTTGGAGACGATTTTACACATGTCTAAAAGTTTTCGTTCTCGTTTGTAAAAAATAGTGGCTTACTACGGTGGTACGTAACATTTCTTTCCTCGAGCAACCCCTCGTTCAGTGATGTTACTTGGGGAACCCTATAAAATGAGTGAAGTTCAGAATGGTTATCTCACAAACAACAATGCCAATGCAATTTGTTCTCTTGATTCTGTTTCATAAACTATAGCCTAAATAAATTATTTCGCATTTAATATTACAGTTCATGTGCCTATGCAATGGGTTGTTACACAGCATTGCTATCAAGGAGGGGAATCCCTTACAAGCAGCTGGCTGCTAAGAAACTGTTAGAAAGAAACTGTAATATACACAAAGTTTCTATTTTCTCCGCCTTTCTCGGATTCGCTTGGAACATGGGTAAAGACTCTTAACTGAAAATATTTAACCGACCAGTGTACCTGAGTAAGATGAAACGCTGTCAATATCACACTTCCCCTTTTTGCATTTATTCAGAGGATAATGTAGACTTTACCTCTACAACATTTCACTCCACGTATCCGTTAATCAGTTTAATACTTTTTGAAGGCGTATGGGGCAGTATCCAGCGTTTGCTTTACTATGAGAATAGCCCAAGTCGCAACTAAGTATTTTAAACATGACCAAGTCAATAAGTGAACTTGTTGTAACTTTGAGGGATATGTGGCAGAGTGATTAGAGCAGCTGTCTCAAAATTCAAAGACTATGAGGTTCATACTTTTGAACCCCGTTCCCTTTATAATATCCTTAAGCACGATGTGTATTCTATAGTGCTTCACCGTACTACAATGTGATATTGGGACGTGGCTGTGATTGCCAAAAAAACAACATGCGCTGTCTGTGGCTGCTGTATGTCTACACTCTGCAGGATGTGGACAACAGAAATTGTTAACAGTAGTCATAGGTGGGGCTATAGGAAAATATCTGCTGTAAAGTTTCTATGAAAATGTCCTGGTTAGAAACGACATGATATGAATATACTACACTTTACTCCGCCGTATCACAAAATTTTAAAATGTCAGATAATGATATTCTAACATGGACATGACCTTGCAATCATTCATCAGCAAGATGATAAATCTTCACTGTCATTCTAAATGTAAGAAATAGGGAAGTAAAGAAATTTAGTCCTTTAAACTTGAGATCAACAAGATCACTGTTTTTATGGCAATTACTTGATTTTTGCATTGTCGTTTCTGTAACGAACTGGTATTTTAATGTCTAGTATATTCTGTGCTAGTATGATTTGCATCTGTGACAAATGAAATGAGATGATCCTAACGCAAATCGTCTGATGAGAGTGAAAGCACAATCTAACATAACGAAATTAGGGCCGTCTGTCTGGAAGTTCGGGAACAAACCCTCAATTTGAATAGCAGTGGTTCATGGAAACGGTTACTGCCATAATGCACAATGCTTTGATTTTCTTTTGGTAAACAAACACGCCCAAACAGCTGCTGACGAGACACTTAAATGAAAAAAGTTAGACTCTATGAACTCATATTCTCGGTTTTCAACCGACCTCCCATCTCTTCCCCTCACACTGGTTCACTGTAAATGATTGTTAACTATGCCACTCGTATCTTTCTATTTCATCAAATAGACCTACAAAATTATCTATTTATCTACTGTAGGAAAATACAGTATACTCCGTGAAGTTTGAAACTGCCCAATTCGTATCATTACTTAATATGAGTATATTCCTTTAGTATCTTATAGATTACGAATAATAATAATCATGATTAAAATTATTTTTATTATCACTTACTTTAAATAAAGTTTCAAATCTAATGAATGCATAACAATGTACTCTTTATGGACTAATTCAAGCCCCATAAACATTTGGAAAAATGGTTTCCAGATTGGCCAAGTAAATAAGATGTCAGTTTTTTCCCAGGCTTGCCTTGCTTGACTTGCTAATACTGATTGCCGATAACTTAAAATACAGAGTATTTAGTATATTTGCCTGACGATTTGCTAAAGCGAGAAACTCTGAGTAGCAAATTCACTGTCTCTTCCTTTAGCGTTTTATTCTAGTATTCCGTATCTATCTTTTTATTGCACATAATAGTACCCAATGCCGTAAAATTCGAATTCTTCTTCTTGTTCTTCTTGTTCTTCTTGTTCTTCTTGTTCTTCTTGTTCTTCTTGTTCTTCTTCTTCTTCTTTTTCTTCTTCTTCTTCTTTTTCTTTTTCTTCTTCTTCTTCTTCTTCTTCTTCTTCTTCTTCTTCTTTTTCTTCTTCTTTTTCTTCTTCTTCTTCTTCTACTGGCTTCATTCCCATTTACATGGGGTCGCCGGTGTGGACTTTGATCTTGCAGTACCAGAGTACACGGTCCGTGGCATCCTCCTCTTCCACCCCGACTGCTTTCAGGTCTTCCTTAATGCAGTCCTTCCTTCTTGGTCTCCCTCTCCTACGCTCGCCGAACTTCATCGTTCTCACCCGCTGGCCTACATAGTCCTCGTTTCGTCGGTAGACATGACTGAACCAACGGAGTCAGCCAACGGTTCTACACCAACTTCTTTCCGGATAACGTCGTTCTAGACTTCATCTTTTCTAGTCTTGCCTAGGGAAAATCGCAGCATTTTCATTTCTGCAACTTCCATTTTCCTTTCTTGGGCCTTTGTCAGTGCTGTTGCTTCCATTCCATACATCACAGTGGGTCGCACGATGGTTTTATACAGACAACCCTTCACTCTTCTTCTAAGCTCCCCAGCCAGCTTGCACTCTCCTTACAACTTTTTTTCGGCACCACCGTCACTCTGCACAGTCGCCCCTAAATACTTAAACTCCCCAACCCTTTTTACGTCCGATCCTTGCATCTTCACTTCTCCTGTAGCTACCCTCTCACTCATGCTTAAGTACTCTGTCTTCTGCCTATTCAGTTTCATTCCCCTGCCTTTCATAGCTATTCTCCTTATTTTATATTGTTCCTTATTTGCACTGGTGCTACCGCACAACACAATGTCATCAGCAAAAGATGTAAAATTCGAATTACAGTCTAATATTTTGCGTGGTTCGATTGAATATGAATCGCAATTTTAGGTGTTTCTAATCAATAATGGTGGCATCATTAATATGGTCACTAGGAGATCCATGGCGACTTTGTTGACTTTTTGTTGGGATTAATGTTTGAGACAGCAATCTGTGACCAGATGTGCGACAATACGAAATAACTGCTATAGAAATGCTCGAGTATGTGTTAGCCTATTTATCCAAAGTGCATTTGTAAACATAAATTGTATCGAGTAGCATCTGAAGACAAACTCGTAATTGACTAGAAATAGTTGCGAAGAAGCTATTCCTTTAACCTGGCAGTAATATCTTTGTGTTTACTTAAAAAATAACAAGGTCTTGCACAGAATTCGTATTAGACACGCTGGCAGGCTGATACGTCATTCGACGTACTGTACTTGACTGCAATGTGTAATCTTGTAACTGTTTTTGCTGTACGCCGCTGAGTTTATCAAGGCGGAAAAATGTCTCCTCTCCAAAATGCCGAGATAAAAGCTGGAAAAATGAATTAAAAGTGCGTTCTCAAAAATGTCTTATAAATGAGTAGATATTTAAATCTTGGTGTTCGTTGGCTTTTAAATACGTTAAAATTTTTTAAATTCTGGCTTTAAAAAGCGCTTTAGAGACTTTCCTAACATAATTTGGACATTGTAATTTGGAGGTTCATCTCAGCAGCAGGTAATAGGACTTACAGAATGTCAAGACTGTTTGGTTATCTATGTGGCATAGGACACTGATTCCTTTTCATGTATGATACTGCATCGATTTGTTGCTGTGCATGAATGCTATGGTGTAGCGGCTTTACGTGATGCACCAATGTGTGCACGTATTTGATCATGTGCACTTATCTGAATCTGATTTTCCTGTACTATATTTATCAAATAGTGATAGTAACTTGAAAGAGTCTAACTTCCTTTTTGGATACTTGTAACTCGTGGGAAAGGTGGACAATCGTATCTAACCAGCTGAGTGCGACAACATTAATAGAACCAAGCACGTTTTCTTTGTGACCACATTTGAGGTTCAACGAACCAAGATATTTATGTTTCTGCCAGAAGACACTCAGTGCTGGAACAGTCTGAGGGCCTCACAGCAACTGTTATGTTTTTACAGCACCTGATCTTTGCTGGAGGTGTTGGCTTCAGAAACTACTAGGACACGTCGGGAAAGCATAATGTTGACACATCCAACTGGTTTTTGAGGAAACCTTTGCCCTGAGGTAACCCTTTCTGCCCACATTTCCTGTAGTCGTGTGTATTGTGGTTATCGAGAGATATAGACGTCTTTAGTGCTCGTATTGCCACATGTCTTAGATTTTAATATGTTCACTTCTAGTACGTTTTATGGACTTTAATATTAAGTGCTCTTCGCCATAGAAGAGAGAAGGCACTGACAAGATGTAACCAGATGTTGCTACTTAGGGGCCGGGGAAGGTAAAGCAGATTGGGGGCCAAAGTAGGCTGGGTTCAAATTTACTTTTTCACGTTCCACAGTATGCAGAAGCAAAATCTGTTGTGTCTCAATATGCAT
>JAAAKL020010794.1:0-14106 GCA_010016065.2 Carybdea cf. marsupialis auct. non (Linnaeus, 1758) | reverse complement strand
TATTTCGACAGCTACATATCGTGTCTTTCTCAACAAGTGAGCACAAAAAGCAATGACTATCATATATACACAAACTGTCTAACTGTCTAACTGTCGAAATATACAATATTAAAGATCATATATTCGTTTTCTTTGAATTTTATATCTTAAAGTCAAGAAAATGCTTCTATTCGGATTATGTTTTGTTTTATTTTATCTTAAATTGTCTGGTAAAGATGGATTCAAGCTCAAAGAAGCCGAGGACATTACTGTTATGTGGAAACCCAATTACTTCTTCACTACCGTGAAATGGACAATTTCTGTCAGCTAAAAACATAACAATTAACATGAGCCTCTCCACGAAACCTCTCCAAAATTTCTTTCTGTTATAAGTTGCTTCACGTTATCATTATCTATCTTACGGTAACAAGATATTAGTTATCTGAGTGTAATCCAATGATTGCAAAGCTTACTTGACAACCCCTCCCGTGTATTCATACCTTTTCTTAGATGTACATCACTGACACCACGTAAGACACAGCAGAGACAGTTGTTGTTGCACTTTTGGAGAAAGAATACACTAACTACTTTATATTCTAGTTGTAGTAGGGCATCCCAAGTGCCATCCCAGGAAAGAATGGCTGCAGAACTGAAGTCTGACTTAAACACTGTTGTAGCGTGTGGTAGTAGGTGGCAAGTGGCTTACAATGCTAGAAAGACTCAGCTGGTATCTTGTGACAGATCTCAGGACCCTTTAAAGGTGCCGCTTAGCATGGATAGCCTTGTTCTTGAGGAGCCGTCATCTTTGAATTTCTTTCTCTTCAAGGCTAGAATGGGGTCCTTGCCTGACTAACGTAGCTAAGTCAGCCTCAAGGAAGGCTGAGGTTCTTTTGTGATCTATGATCTTTCTGTTACCTGATGTTGCGTTGTATTTTTATAAGGCAATGATTAGACTTTACATGGCGTATTGTTGTTATCTCTGGGCTGGTGCATCTATGTGTTATCTCAACATATTTGACAGGCTGCAAAAACGAATTTCTCGTGCGGTTGGCCCGGAACTGGCGCCCACACTTCAACCTCTTTCTCACCGTATAGATATTGCATCTTTAAGTCTTTTCTACAGGTAGGCCCCTACTGTTTTGGTAAGTGTTCTTCTGAGTTGGCTGAGTTGGTTTCTCTTCCCCTCATCAGGTCAAGGTCTACTCGGTATGCTGAATCTCTGCATGACTTTTCTGTCTGCATTATACCGATATGCCTCTGAAACATTTTCTGGCCACTTACCCAAATCATAACTAAGAAGAATGAAATCTGTATTGGCTTCTCTTTTATGCTGGCCGTCTTCGTCTGGCTGTACTTTCGTAGGCTTAATTTTGGGAACTTTGATGTTGTTTCCTTCTGTATTCTGTGGTAGGGTGTCCTCAGTATCCTCTGAATCACCCACATCCTCAGTAGTCTGGCTTCCAAAACTCTCCTTGGCAATCGACGTTGTTTGGTCTAAAGAAATATTTATTCTCCGTACCTTCTTGATTTCATTTTCTTGCCGCTTTTTTATGACCACCTCTCGAATATTCTCTATTCATTATTTCTGACTTGATTCTTCTATGTGATTTTTAGTTTCCAACAATCATCCTAGCGTGCAACAGATTAGTTTAAATTTCTGTAAAAGTACCCTATGACATTTCATAGTTATGTAACATCACGCCAAGAAATGCCAACATTATAACAAAGGCGGCGCAAAACAAATGTTAATGTAATTCACGGATTTAAAATAGAATTCATGTCAAATAAAAATGCTAGCTTTGAACATATTGTTTGGGTGCAAAACAAACTGTTGCCATTCGCCAAGGCACATATGCGAGGCCCGTCTTCTTTTTAAAATATACGGTGCCCCTCTCCTGCAAAGCCTCCCCCCTTTGAGGAGTAAGGAGGGCCCTTACGCTGGCATGGGCTTTGGTCCGAAGTCAATGACCGCACGGTTCTTGCGTATAGTAACCGCTGGTATCATTATGCCTATCGCTTGTGTGCTGTCAACTCTTTTCACGAATTTTTCATTCCTATCGATTTAAACTCATTATTTTTCCGTACGACGTTCTATCATGATTTTCGTTAAATCGCGGATAAATTGTTGTAATATCGCAGCTTAAATAATTAAAGAAGATCACCTTTTATGCTTTTTTATTTCTGTTATCTATTGCTAATAACACCATTGCTATTAACAAGATCATAACGCACTGAAACTTTACGAATTTATTGTGATTCCACCTTTCTCATAGCTTATTAGAGATATTTCTTTTGTGCTTTAGTCAAATATCGCTTGCTTATGCACGTTCTAAATGACACTGATGAAGCGTAATATAAAAAGAGAAATATTTGCTGCTGGTGCTGAGAATTTGGGATCGACCTCCCGGGTTATCAAATTAGTTATTGCACCATGTAGTGTAGTGGTTGACTCGGCGTTTTCGATTCAAAACGTTTTATGTTCGATCCCTACCGGGACCATGTCCATTCATGTGTATACACATGTTTATTTCGTGTTTGCTAATGTGCTTGGCTTAGCATTGTCTTGTAGTATTACGCTCAGCACCGTTGCTCGATAGAATTATTAGAAAATTTTGATTTAATATGTCGGTATACTATCCTTCGACACATTTCCATTCGCTTTGAATTTGCCTCCGTTAGCACTTTATTGACTGCACTAGTAGCATATTGTATTTGATATGATTATTTGTCTTACTTGAATTATAGGTTGACTGCTGCTTGTCATCGTAAATGCATAGCTCCGAAATATAAGGAACCAGAGCTCAGTAAAGGAGAGTCTGTATGCCTCGATAGATGTGTAGCCAAATATTTGGAGGTTCACGAACGAATAGGGAAGAAATTAACTGCAATGTCGATGAACGATGAACAGCTAATGCAAAAGTTACAGCAACAGCAAGGTGTTAGCTAATAAATTTGCTTAATATAGGCACACTGTCTTCAGTTCTGTGGGCATCAATAACTTTGTTAATTTGATGTTTTATTGGACATTACCATTTGATTTTTATAGTTTAAGAAGATTATCGGAAAAGAAAGCAATACAAAAAAGGCATAAGTACAATTTGTTCAGCTCCTTTAATTGCGAAGCCTTTTAGTCTTTTAGTTTGCGGAACTTTGGTGACATTCGTTGAAAAATGTGGTGATCAAATTATTTGCAACTGATCTTTTGAGGTTTTATCAATTTTCGTAAGTTTACCATTCACTGCATTATGTCCGCCCACCCACCTAGGCCGACTATTGAGGGCAAAATTTGATAAGAAAGAAACACATTCTTCTTGTTTTGAGCTGGGAAAGTAGAACACCGTAACTAACCGATTTAACCCAAAATGGAATACACCGAGTCACAGTTAGACGTTACGGCTCCCTGTGTTTCCCTGCTAACCACGAATATTTCGACCAAAACAAACTACGTTGGCCTTCTCAAGGTCTCCTTGTTGTTAGCACTACATTGATTGGTCTTCCATTATCAGGGACTGTTATTGTTTTAAGAGCCATTTTCCAGTTGTTTGATCTGTGTTATGTTGACATCGAGATCATGGCTGATTTAGGAGAAATGTCCCTCGAGAAGTTCCGTCTATGGAGTGTCGAAGTCTTTTTCGTTGGAAAGGGGAATAGCCTATTAAGGGAACAAGGTTAATCAGTTTTATTAGTGAGGCCTAAGGGAAGAATGAGTTATGAAATGCACAGAGACAATCAATGAGTGGCGATTTAAACTGTTGGTCTAGTTCATCGGGAATACAGCGCTCGACATTTGCAGTGACAAATTATGGATATCAGGAATTGTTTAGGCCTACATGAAAAGGAATCAGGTTGTTAGGAGATGTGCACATAACTAGCTTCTTGGTCTGCATTCTCCATAAGATATACGTGTAGGTAAAATCTGTCGGTAGCAGCCCAGTAGGAGTATCTACCACCAAGTCAGAGAATTCCTGGTTTCTAGTTTCATTTTGTACACATTTTCATTATGGTCGTCGTTAGGCTACTTGAAAACGCCGATTCCATTTACATTGTGTGTTTATGTGTGTGGGGGGCGGGGGTATGCACTCTATAAAGGTAAAGAATCCCGTTATACATTTATCAGCATAGATAAATAAGTTGAAAGAAGGACGAAAGTCCGGTTAGGCTTGTAAGGCTGCGTTTATACGGTGCCGCTCAAGTTTTGTACCGGCTAAATCAAGGTGCGTTTAGCAGGACCGTCTACACGGTACCTATTGAACAGGTCTCAAACTTGCACGGTTAATCTGCTACTAAAATGTGCAAGTTTGGATCCGTACAGGTCAGTTTTTGAACGGCACCGTGTAAACACTTCAACAGGTCAAGTTTTGGTCCGGATCCCAAACGAGACTGACTTTCTGTAAAGAAAGAGGTTATTTGAAAATGGTGTCAATCACGCACCGCTTTGGATTTTAAGTCTTTCCGATTGCCCTTAACTTGACTTGTACGGATCTAAACTTCATCGAGCAATGGACTTTTTTGTTTCCTCACCAATATGATTAACTGTTGCTGTGTCATCTAAACAGTTTAGTTTTTGGTGTATTATTGGGCATTCCAGCAACATGAGCCATGCTTATTGACAGACATTCTTAGAATAGAGTTCCTCGAAAATTCAATCATCAGGCAAGTATTAAAATATGCCGGTAAGACAAGATCAAAGAGGCGATTTTGGAAAAGACCAGACAAACCAGCCGCATGGTGGGAAGGCTTTTTGAATGATATAGTTGTTCAAGAGGGATGGAGGGAGAACTTTCGAAAGTCAAAGGAAAGTTTTAATGATCCTATGCAATCTTTTGTGTTCATTTCTTACCAGAAGACATACCTATGAGAAAGCCTGTATCTGTGGAGAAACAAGTTGCAATCACCTTTTATTATCCGGCTGACGAGGGAAGATATCGAAAAGTTGCGAGTGCCTTTGGTGTTTCTAGATCTGAAGTATCTATTGTAGTGCAAAAGGTTACGAAAGGAAACGGAAACTACTGGCTATGCCCACGTGTTTCTAGTAGCAATCGAGTCGTCAGTAATAGCTTTGGCTATTACTGACGATTCGCATGCTAATAGTTTTTAATAGCTTGGCAAACAGATGCCATGTGTCTTATGAAACTAATGCGAATACGACAGTATGAAATAATAGGGGCCTAAATCTCCTATGTGAGCAAAGTACTAGATTTACCGAACCTATTCTGTTAAATATGCACTGATCCTGAATAGTGACCCTCACACAGTAGAACGATAGCACTATTAGTAAACTGCCTCAAATGTTTGAAGCTTGTCGTCAAGGAAAATTCATCTAACGAACACTCGTGCCCTTTTCCCTTAGCCTCGTTCTCAGTCAACTGTGCAAAAACTTGCACGGTACAGGTACCATGTAAACGCTAGGCCTAACAGTACCACTTTTTGACCGTGTAGACGCTACTTACCCGACACGGACTTAGCCGGTACAAGACTTGAGTGGCACCGTATAAACGCAACCGTAGGCGAGGAGGAAAATGTGTGAAATATGTCGGCAAGAGAATACTCGCCATTTTTAGGACGCGCTTCTCAGGAAACAAAAACAATATCGAAAAGTTGACAAGTTATTACCTGAGTTCGGGCTCACAACTGCATCCCTTTTCTTTTCTTTGGCACTGATGATCCTCATAGTAAGACTCAGGCGCGGATCCAGAGGGGAGGCCGGGGGAAGACTCAGGCCATCCCCCCCAAACGTTATGTGACCAGGCGATGTCTCAAGATGGACCACACATCAACTGTGAGCACAATTAACATAGTCTCACGGCATTATTTTATTGTAAGATAGAAAGTTTAAGTTACCTTTGTTATACGTCGTGTTTAGCATGTGATGTTCAGCAAGTCTCGTGCTCTGCCTCTAGTTCCAATGACATGTTTGGCTTTAGGACCATTATCCTTTGTTTGTGTGGTATACGGGAATCCTGATGTGTCCTTGAGTTCATCTCATGACTTCTAGGATCCGATATTATAAATACCCCGCATGAACAAGGCAATTTTAGTTGCAAATATTCTCTAGCGAACGCCACATCGAATTCTTCGTTACATGTCGCTCTATTTACTGAATACAAAATAACGCGAGACCAAACAACCTCGTATAGTCTTGGAGGATTTTTCTTATTGAACCGCAAGCCCGGTCATAAACTGATTAAGTAAATTACATAACTGGTTTGATATTCTTAATAATAAATTGGCCCAAATTCCTACCCACCACCCCAAAGTTTCCCTCCCCTAGAAATCCAGGGATGGGAGTGTTCCAACTAGTGTATCAGGGCCTGCTATCAGGCACTGAAAAACTAATGACGTAAAAAGTAAAGTGATGGTGGACAGCTGATGGTGGGTCAGTTGTCTTGAAGACACGACTAAAATGACTTAGCCTAACTAGATCTTACAGAATTAATGAAACCAAAGTCTTACCGATTATGATCAATCAACCGTGAGATTTACGAGCACAGAATAGGAATATTCGAAGAGTTTGTTGGTGATACAAAACAATAAAACTACATGTACTAAAATGTTTTCGCTATTTCGTACAGTTTTAGAATAGAAATAAGGCAGAAGGAAACTTTGAATGTTTTGACGAGCCACTTTTCTACAGCGCATGTGCAAACATGTGTCGCATCGAAACGAGGATAAAATACGTAAACAAAAAATTTGGCATGGCGGATTACCGAAGTTCGACTGAAGAATTGATACAACCAATTGAAATCAACTCCTCTTTTCCAAAATTACGAAATGCTTGATTACGCAGAAAACAGTTGCAAAAGAATTAAGGGTGTCGCAGTGCCTTGAACCAAAGCAGAGCCCACATGGACCTTCCAGAGGTCAGATTTTATAAAAACGTTGAAACAGATATAGTTATAATAAAATCGTCCAACCAAAACGGCAGAAAGTAAAAAATTGCATTTTTCAAGCCAAGTAATTTTCGTCGAGATGGAAAATAGCAAGAGTAACAGCTATATAAAAGGCTGGAGACATAGCAGATGCAAACTGCTTTACAATATCCTATCGTAATCACTTGACGGCGAATAATTTACTTTACAAAAATCAAACGCGCTTTAGCGGACCAGTTCCGAAAAAGGACTAGCTTGTATAATTGCCACCCTTCTCTTCTTTTGGATAATAAAAAAAAATTTTGGTAGCTATTCAGGAGGCACTTAATTTAGTTAAACACCATTGGTTGATAAATGTGTAACTTAGTGGATTACAAACAAATCGTGCAATATTTAGTGAGGTACCTTAGAGCTCTATCCTCGGGTTGCTGCTAACTGACATTTAACACTACTTGCCAACGACAACAATTGTTGCTTCAGCAGACATCCATATCAATTAAACATGGACAGCTAAGAGATGAAGTGCGAATAGCGAGTTATTTGACTCATACAAAGAGCTCCCCACATTAGAATAATTCTATACCCGCTTGGGGAACTTGCTTCAAAAATAGAATCTCCCAGGCTACGTAGAAAAGAAATGAACATACAGTTAAAAGATAAAGAAATATCTGACAGTGTTGTTCTAGTAGGATTGGAAATCGACATAGATTTACGTACTGATGTTCATGCTATAATTACGTATTTAAGCACATAGATCTACAAATAAAATTAAGAGCTCTCTTAGTTTAGCTTAACGAGCTGCGCAAACATAAACTTGTCATCGTTTTATTGTGCTATTAAACTAAATAGGTTTTCTCCTTGCCACCTGAAAGCAGATATGAAACACGCTGACACGAATTGCCTCACTACACAAATTTACAAAAGCTCAACAGAGCGAAGAGACGGCGGAGAGCTGGGAATGAAGAGCTAGGGGGCAGCAAGCCGATACAAGTCGCACATAATCGTACAACGTGGAAACACATGTAAAGGTTATTTGCCTGCTGTGGCACGACAGGCCAAAGGTGAATGACTGACTAAATGAATGACTAAATGAATGAATGAATGAATGAATGAATGGATGGATGAATGAATGGAGCTCAACGATAACCAGCACCCAAGGGAAATGATCTAACTTATTCTCGTAAATAGAATTTCTTTACATTAAAACTGTTGATTATCTAATTTGTATTTTTGATTTGTTGCGAGGCTAACACGTTTGGGAATGCTTCGTGCACAATTTAGTGTCATTCTCGGTAAATGCAGTTGGCAAGCGAAACTAAGACTGCGTCAAATTTTTATACCCAATAAAATATCGTTAAAAACTAAATGAGAGGCAAATATTGACCTAACGTTATCCCAGATGATGCTATTCCCGTCTCATATCTAGAGAGATCACCTCATAGTTGTGACATCAAGAGCAGGTCTATTTAGATCAAATTCTTGGTATTAAGGAGAAAATGACATTTGAGACCTTAATAAATGGAGGAGCAATGGCCTGTACGCTTTGCAAATCGTAAAATTCTGTGCCTATTTGCACAGGCCCGTTTTTCATCAGGCCACACTCATGACACCAGATTCCTTGAAAGTGTTTAATTTCCGAAGCAGTCCTACACTTGCCGTTCTCTTTAGACTCCTTTGACTTATACAATTTAATCTTGCTTTAAATAGTCCTGTTTCGAGGATATTAGAAATTTTAAATACTGTGTGCATCTTATCTATTTGCTGTAGAAATGTATATTTCTTGGATTTGGAGTATGATCATGGAACTCAGAAATCAAATCATCAAAGCAGATCTTTCTGTTTAACGGGTATCCTAAAGATGTCGTCGAGGCTACCATCAAGTCAAAATCATCTATTGGCACCATTTTGTTTTGATTCGAAAATCTTATCGAACAGGCCGTAGAGAAGTAGTTTATGCCAGTAAGAGAGCGTTCACAACTAACCACAAATACCGTGTGCGAAATGTAGCATTGTTGTTTACTCATTTTTTTGCCAAAGTGAGGCTGGCTATGTCAGCCGCACGACGTTGAGGTTAGTTGACAGAATTAATCAACATATTCTTTCCTGTATTCGCGAAGCACCAGTTTCTACAAGGAAACAACCACCTAAACTTTTAAAAACCAAAGGCACTAGTAAGCAATGTGACTCTTCCATTGGGCAGCATTTGCTTGAAAACCCAGGCTATGCGAAAATGTATAAGGATGACCGCTTCCGTACAATGGGTAAAGCTGGGTCTGCTATTCATGGGGCCATCCTAGAATCCGTCCACATCGAAGCAAGAAAACCGCTGCTTTGCAGACAAGAAGAATTTGTCTTCTCATTGGGCCTTTTCGGTTAACTATTCAGTTTCATGGACACTGATTGGTTAAAACAACACCAATCTGTCAGTCTGCTTTTAAAACAGAATGTGGTATTAGTTTCATTGGTTCCTTATACAATTTCAATTCTGACGATTTTGTAGTCTGAGGAGTGCCAGATGAAAAAAGCTTTTAAGATCAAAGAAATATCATACACCCTTCCTCACATTTTACCTTTGATATCAACCTTTCGCAATGATCCCTTATGGTTTGAGTTGTAAAAATTATCACGTCTTTATTCTGATACAGAATAAATAGAGAATAGAGAATAAGAATAAAGACAAAATATTTCAAGACTGATTTATACGCTACGATTTGTAGCGCTGATTCACTGTTGGTATGACGTTAGGTGTATTGTTTAGGCGCCTGACTTCACGCTCATTGATCTCAGCACGACTCGGGCCGATTTAACAAAATCTGTGACATTGCAACTGATTCACTTTTGGTTTTTGATGTCGGAGCATCACCTCAAAAGTCTGAACAAGGCCGCCTATAAGTCGTGACGCAAAACAAGTCTTTCACTGTAGCCAAAACTCCATTACAAGGAGAAGCATCTTGTACGGAAAAGCTGTAGGCAAAGGATAATTGTCTGCATTTGACTTGCAGTTTTAGCACACTGCTGACATTTTGGATGACAAACTAAACAGATCAGAACCAGTAATGGCTTCATGACTTCTTTTCCCACCCAAGCTCATAATATGTTCCGGATAAATAAGCTCTTGGGATATTGTTAATGTCATCTACTGAAGCTGGATTTCCTATTCAACTTGTAGAATAAACCGGTTTATGATTAGGTTGAAATTATTCACATGTGTTTTGTGCTCTAAAATAGTCAACCGTGTCTTGGACCCTAGTTACACGTCAGAGTAATCTAGGATTAGTCATGTGCCGGAAACGGTCCTGAATCGGGCCGACAAATCGTAGTGTGTAAATCAGCCTTGTAAAAGGGTGAAGAGCCGTCCGAAAACTGGGCATTCAACATTAGCCGTCATATAGGTTTTACAAAGACAGTAAGGCCGTACTTCACAAACCCACTGCTATCAAATGTTTATTACGACATTTAGTAAGACGCTTTTTCTGCACTTGAATTCGCTACAATTTTCTTACCGGACAAAGCCGGAAATCTCCGATAATAGACCGATTTACTGTAACTTAGCTGTTTCATAAATGTCCAAGTATTTGAACAGATGTTTGGCACTACAAGATTTGAAGATAAGCTGTATATTCTAAAATATAAAATCCTCCACTGAGCCGTCAGAAAGGATTTGTGTTGCCTTGGGATATGCTTTAGTTTGACGCGCTTTTTATTGTCCAATCGCATATCTACCTGCTTTTAGTTCGATCCTTTTCTTTGTTATCTATCGATCACAAATAGGCGTTTTAATCCCATATATCATTCTTTGCATACAACGAGAGTGAAGAGGGTCCAACAAAACGCGTCTCTAGTTGTCACTCAAGATACCGCTGTTTAAGATGACCTCCAAAAAATGTCCAAATCCTTCTTGTGCATCCTACTGTCTTTGAAACATAATTATAGTACGTTTTTTCTTGCTCGACATATCCTAAAACTCGGTTTTTGTAATTTGAGATCGATTTAACTATTGAACGTTGTCATCTGCAAACGGTTGTCTGCAAATTTGTCCGAGCGTATCAACTATTACATTATTCCCAAGTGACTGCCATGTGGTCTACAGCATCAGACACAAACCCCATGCTGTTCTCGTGTTGCGAAATCTGATCAGAATGCCTTTAGAATACCTGCATACTACAAACACGCAGCAAATGACCAGTTAAGAATTAATCTAGCAAGGTGCCGTTTGAAAATATGTCGACTTCTATGGTCTAGACAGCTACCAGTCACTAGTCTTGTTAGACCTTTGAACAGCTAGTCAAAGCTCAAGTAAATAAGACTTCTAAACAAGCATTGCTTTTTCCTCACGCGTGTTTTTAAGTTGATATTAATAAACAGAAGGCAGAGTTTCTCTAATAAAACGTGGCCTCGATGCATTCCGCAAACAAACTATGAGATACAAATTCTACTAATATAATCGCAAGTCCGTACAAAGCACTTGAATTCTGTAGAAGGGTGGGGGATCATTTACTATGCATTTCGGCTGGGTTACGGCCGTTTAACATCGACATCTTATATTCAGTTTGAATACGTTGCCCTTTGGTGGTGGTGGTCGTCTTGAGGTACTGCAGAAAAGTGTTAAGATCCTCACTCCCGACATGTGACTGCTGTAAGTAGTATTAGATAGCTAGCTACCGGTGTTGCAGATAACAAATAAAAACCAGAATTCTCCTTAGAATGTAATAGTGGCTCGTTGTCATTATAAGTCACAAGTGTTGATTATTCTATTAGACTTCGATGAAGTGTACTAACCATAAATGTGCTGTTATCTTTCTTGTTGACTAAACTATTCTGAGAAATTCTTACGCTGAATACTTCGGTACAGGCTCTCTTCAATGCTACCAAAGGATCTTCTCTGCTGTTTTCGTACCCTCCTTTGTACCATCAGTCTGGTAGCTTAAATTGTCCTTAGAAAAGGAACTGTAAAACAGAAAACGGTTTCGTCTTCCTTATAATTCCTCAGATCCACTTGAAATAGACTGAAATTTATCTAGCTAAAAGTTTAGCTATTTCCAGAGGGCCTGAGAAAGTCTAACGGAGACAAAACATTGACCATTTTGCAGTTTCCTTCGGGGAGGGGGTTCTCTTTACTTATATGTCTGTTTTTTACACGCCTCCATTATTAATAAGATTGTACTCCAACATAGCTCATTCTTTGATAATACCTGGTGCAAAGCAAAATATCTTACTGTGCAACGTCGAGTAAGTGTCAAGAATGAACCCCTATTTATCTCCGACATCAACATATTTATCTAATTATCTTTGTAATTTGTCAAGGCGAAAGTCATTAGTCCCTAGATGGACACCTAAAAATCAACTCCCTGAATTAATTTATAGTATATCTCTAGGCTAGTGACAGAATAAATAAGATTTCTTTCACCTTTATTCCTTCGTGTCTCTCTCTCTCATGTTCTCCACTATATAGATACTGAAAATCTCTCATCGTACCTCCTGATAAGAGAGGCATCACTATACAGAAATTTCTCCGCCTTTTATTAACTTCATCATTTTGCACTCCATACAAATACACCCTTTTCTTGTAGCACCACCACAATTGTCGTATCACTGTTGCAATAACTGATATCAAACGTTGCATTATAAATCGGGTGTTGTCAAAAGCTGCTGGGGAGCATCAGTAGACCCCTACATAATTGTCTTTGGACAGGATCAACTCCATCAGGTATCCGCAGCAGGAGATCGGAAAGGAAGTAGTTACGGGAAACCCATTGTAAATCCTTAACCCACTTAACACCCAACTGGATTTGACGCTACCACTGCTATCTACTCTCCTACACATCTTAAATGATCTATTACATACACTGTACCGAAATAATTTAACAAGCTGTCATTCTTAGTTGTGGTACAAAGAAAGGTGTCGTGTGCGCGCCAAGAAAGAAGCAAATCACAGAGTAAACATGTGATCCCATATGATAACTATTCTTCGTATAATTCTCAAAACAAGGACTCAGAAATATTGGAAAGCGTGTAATCAAGGTAATGAAAGAGGCTAACTCATGGCCAACGTCCAGTACTCGCAGTTCCTCCTCTACGAGGAAAACATCGTGCTTCCCTCGCATATGATCTGGACACCAGTGCCATCAAATATGGTCATACACTGAAAGCTGAGGTCAAACACCATAAAAGGCTACTTTAAAAATAACTGTAACTAGTTGACTGAATCGTTGGTATTCTATATCAAATTGCACATGGCGCGCCTATGTTAATTTGGGCTACCACTTACATCAATTAACATGAGCTATTACTGGATTATCTGTTGTTTCAAGCATTAAGATATTGATTTGCGGCATTGAAACTAAGACCAATGACGGTCATAGTTTTTGTGACAATGATTTACACAAGAATGAACTGAAGTAACCCCAGAAGTCAACAAGAAATGTTAAAAATAAAATAAACAAACAAGTCAAGTTTTCACCAACCTTCTCTGTGATAGCTGGACCACTGTTAACTTCCCATTTATTCAATGATCCTGCCGCCAATACATAGAATTTCTTGGAGCTGCGAGGCAGAACACGAGAAATAGTTTGATGACACTTCTGACCTTAACGCGAATATTAAGTTGTTACAATATTATTAGAAGTAGGGAGACGAGAGGCAGGTGAGGGGGAGTGTGATAAAAACGGAACAATTTAAGAAGATTACCACAACTGATATTATCATCATCATGATCATATAAATGATTACTTCGATTATTATGCCAATGGTGGTCACTTTTTCAATATTCTAAATTCTTCTGAACCTTACTCTGAAGTGTTTCTTGTTTATTTATTGTTTATTTGTTTATGATCCTTACCTTGTTGTTGAACCCCTTTCTTCCTATTTCAGATTTATTAACTCACGCAAGTAAATATAACCCAGCAGATGACTTGGTATTACCATTGTACCGCCTTTGGCATGTAATAAACGACACAGCAGTGTCATGATTCATACGACGTAGTTCATGTCGATACAAAATGCCCGAGGTTCCTCACGTGATACACAAATTATGCGGATTGCGTCATATCTCTAACAGTTACTGTGCATCTCAATCACTCACTCATGTTCATCATTATAATAACATAGCGCATGGCGAAATTCTAAATCAATTACATCGAAGTGATGTCCTCTGGTGTGGTTTTCCTTTACAATATAAGTCCTCTCGTATTTATCCCATTCTTGCTTATTATATTGTATTCCTGCCAAATATTCCCTGCCCCTTTTCCATCTGAAATGG
>JAAAKL020010793.1:0-14107 GCA_010016065.2 Carybdea cf. marsupialis auct. non (Linnaeus, 1758) | reverse complement strand
GGGGGGTGGGGTGGGGGGGGTGGGGTGGGGGGGGGGGGGGGGGGGGGGGGGGGGGGGATTTTGAGGATTCTTCTAGTTGCAAAGGTAACATCAAGTGTGACAAGAGGAACAAATTTACACAGTTGACTACAGTTTTTAGTGTTCCTTACTTCCCCTGTCGTTTGTGGCCATGTAAGTTAATTATTTCACCAGAATGATTTCTTATTATTAGAGCTCAATGTTTCCCTATTATGACCAGGGAGTGTAAGGTGAATTATCAGAATAGCTTCTGCTTAAAGAATAAAGAATACAGGCCCATAACTAGAAAGGGGCTAGCAGAGCTTAGCCGACCTAGATATCTACACATCTTTTTGAGACAGTAAGATTTGCTAAAATGAAATCAAGACTTATAATATGTATATGAAAGTGAGAATGTAATTAAGAGGAAGAAGGAATATGATTCGCTGGTACTTAATTTTAGAAGTACTACTGCCATGGCATGGTAGTGGGGGCACTGTATCAAATTTCAAGACAGAACTAGTATGTTGTTTCCTACCCCCACCTAGTGTCTGTTTCTGTCTACTTGCCCGTATGTTCATGTACCTCTGAGTTGTCTAAGAAGCTCTTTGAGTTTTTATGTTGGTTCTTAATGCTGTAAACAAAGCAGCATACAATGGCTCTAGAGAGGGGCTACTTCAGGGTTTGATGGCCCACCATCCATATGTGTATTATTTACAAAAAAACAGGGAGATATTCACCAACCCATTGCCTTAGTCCCTTGCCCTCATTAGTTGTGTTATGTGGCATAGAGTAAAAGTTTTGAAGTAAGCAGATCTTCTCACATGTTAATATAGTTACGATAACTATATACTTTATATGAAGAAGATGTGTTTTATTTATTATTGTTGTTGTTCTAGATATTGTATGAGCAATTTGAGAGTAACTTTTTTGAAGAGCATGAAGATATATCAAAGTTGACAAGACCGGAAGTTGAGGATCTTCAAAAAAAGCTTGGTGTCAAGGTACCCAACTACAGTAATAAGTCTGTATATATCAGATATTTCAGAGTATTGTGTATAGCACCAGTCAATTTCTTTAGCTTACAGCTTTTAGCTACTGTATCAAGTAGTTGTAGATGTTACAGTTATTAACAGCTTTAGGCAAATCACAGCTATTTGTTTTGCGCTTTCGCATACAGACGATGTAAATTTACCCTCGAGATTTAAACTTAAAAATATTGGATGCCATATATAGCTAGAACGTTATGAATTCCACGCAGGCGTGGGGTGGGAATTGTGCGGTAAGGGTTGCTGTCATCAGATTTTGTCTAAGCTGTGTGCATGTTTGAAGAACATATCCTTGGTGAAATTTGGTCATCCACTAACAAGTTTCTTGAGTATGCACACATACTCGATGCATGTATATTGCCACAGCCTGGTTTTATTTTATTTTGTTGTTTTTTTTGTATTTTGACGTGGTAAAATATCAAAGATCTGCATGAAATGTAGTTAACAATATATTGACTTTGAGAAGCAGTAATCATTCCTGTTTTTTTGTGTTGCAGCCATTTTGAATATGTTTGGGGGTTTTCTGTTGCATCATACACAGAAGATACGAGTTTCACTTGTTATGCTTCAGAGACCGGAAGTCACTTACTAGAGAAAGAAAATTGCTCGTGTGTGCTGCTCTTGGTATGCATTGCCATGGTTAGCAAAGATGCAAAGAAGCTGGCCAAATGATAGAGAAAAATTTGGTTTCACGTTTCTTGCTGTGTCAACTGGAGATGAATGTGATTTATGATCAATTCACATAAGCCGCCCCAGATTTGTGAATCCAATACATTTGAGATTTGAGGTTACTTTTGCCCTTTTCAAATCCTAAATCACCAAATTGTACAGTTTGTGTTCACGTATTACTTCGTACTTGAACAGTACAAATCATTTTTTATTTTAAGGTTTGCAAATCTATTTTCTTCTTGAGCTAGGATCTTATCAATTGATCTTTCCTCCCCTCATACCGCCTTTCGTCGTCTTAATTACCGCAGGTTCTCGGTGCAGACCCTGCACGGCCATGCATAAGTTTTGCACACTTTGGATTTGATGATCATTTGATGGCGGCTATCAGAAAGTCAGAATATTCTCAACCTACGCCAATCCAAGCACAGGTAAAGGATGCTTTTTCGTATAACTTAGACAGTAGTGGCATTGTGGTAGAGTCTGACTCACAATCAGAGGGTCGTCAGTTCGAACCCGCCGTAAACTTTCTTACTACGATCCCGGATGTACTGCACTCTATCATCTGCTCTCGTAAAGTGGGAAACTATGTTTCGAGAGATATGACAGAGAGGCGACTGCAAGCATGATTAGATTGTCATGTGCAGGAAGAAAGTAACCCCGTTCCTTGTAGTGGCATCGGCGTTGAACAAGGTGAAAAAATGATGACTAGAGTAATCATGGTCGATACAGGTACACGTTCTGCATGTTACAATTTTCGATCCAGGAATAGAACATTTGAAGATGAAAAACTGCCTCTTGCATCCCTAAGGCATGAATACATAAAACGATGAAGCTAGGCGGTTTATATTACGTACAACTTATTGATGGAAATAATCTAAATCAAAGATGCAATGTGAAATCCTTCCTTAATATCAAGTAAAACAACTTAAAATGCAATCGAAGGTCTCTCTGTTATGTTGGTAGGGACGTCCGATCAGTGGAGGTACAATATAATATAATCTTTAGAAGAGAGTCAAAGGTTTTGAATACCTTGACATCATGCCATTTACAACTTACTCAAGGGAAACCTTAACTGTAACTCTCGTATGGTATTTTATGTTCTTAACTGCAAAACATGCAAGAAACAGTATGTAGGGAGCGCTATCACGGCCCTCAGAACTCGCTTTAATGATAAAAAGAGTCAATTTAGAAATTTCGGGCTAAGTAAAAAGGCAGGAAATGTCGAAACACGAAAGTCTAGCAGTCAGGTTTGCCTATCCCAGCACTTTTGGCAAGGAAACTATCGTGGAATGCAAGATTGGTTATTTCAATTGTTAGACGCCTCACAAGCCAAGTTACGGGAACGGGAATTGTTTTGGCAATATAAATTGCGGACCTTTCATACCCCCAAGGGGTAAATTAAAGAAACATAGCACTAGCTGTTCAAGCAAATCTTTTGAACAAACTAGTTAAGCCAGCCATACTATATAAAACTAGCTTCCGACCATTGAAAGCATGTCCAGTTTCTTGTGGCGGCTGCTGTCACAATACATAAGGGGGTGCCTGACAGCTCCTGTCATGCAAGGTGATCCTTGCGGCATTGGTCTTCCTTTTGTTCACCCTCCCCACAGGAGCAGGACCCTCATGACGGCGCCCTTTAAGATATTGCCGTTGGCCCGACGCTCCTTAGTTCCTCAATGGGATCCTCAAGACGAGGCTAGCAGGATAGATAATGTTTACAACTTAATCGTTTCGAAAACAAGCTTAAGTATTCCAATTTTTAACAGTACTCTATTTATTCAGTGTTTTGTGGGAAGCATCATTTCAAACCAGGAGTCTCTCATTTATAGGATTTGCGTATATAGGTATTTTACGTAGGAACCTTAGCAATCCGGGATGAGTTACAATGCTAGAGATTCCGCCGTATTAGTAAACAACCGGTACTAATAGTTTTTAGTCATTATGTTCTTATTGTTTTCTTAGGTTTTAATGTAAATAGGTTGTAGTTTTAGGTTTTAATTGACAATAAACTGTCACCATTGTATTTAGCATCTTCTATCTTTGCCTTAGGTATTATTGTAAATATGTAGCACACCCCGTTTTATCCTTTTAGAAAGTTATTTTTTGAGTAACTCATTTTTTGCGTATGTACGCCCTAGGTTGACTATGTCATGTAGGCCTGACGAAGAGCAGAAAGCTCGAAAGCGTATTTCAATGTCTTGTTTTGTTTGTTTGAAATCTATGTATACATTTATACACAGTGGAATGCAGTAAATGCAAAAATAGTTGTTGCGTATGCTTTCATGGGCTTCTGTATGAATGCCAGTATTTGGCCGTTATAATCTCATTCGTCTCCTTTCTAATTGACATCTGCGTTTTACGTTCGCTCTATCCACAGGCTATTCCAATTGCTCTAAGTGGTCGTGATATCATAGGCATTGCCAAAACTGGTAGTGGCAAAACCGCAGCGTTTGTATGGCCAATGCTGATCCACATTATGGCGCAGCGGGAGTTGAAAGAGGGGGAGGGACCGATTGGATTGATTATTGCTCCAACACGTGAGCTTTGCCAACAGATATACGCAGAGGCCAAGAGATTTGGAAAATGTTATAACCTTAGAGTGAGTATGCGAGTTTAAATGTTTATTTCAAGATCTAACAACTTGTCATTTCTTTAATGCTTTCTGTTATAGTTAGTGAAAACGATTTGCTACTTAATTCTTCTCTGGCGGATCAGGGATATTAATTTAAGCTGTGGCCAAAGTTAAAAACTTTTCTTTGATGTTCCTCATGTTTCATTGCCTTGTTTTCTTCGTTCTTTCTTTCGGCTCTTCGTTATTTGATATTATTTTCTTCCTTTTCGCCTTATCGTTTTGTTCTGTTGCCGCTATGGCTGTTTGACCTTCCCCGGTGCTGTTAATGAAAACAGTTAAGTTCTCTGTCATTAACTAATTTTGCAATTTCTTTGTTAAGGCGGCAGCAGTTTTCGGTGGTGGCAGTAAATGGGAACAGTCGAAGGCACTGCAAAAAGGAGCGGAGATTATAGTAGCTACTCCAGTATGTATCCTATTTGGTTGCTGTTGTATGATGTCTGACCCTCATGATTATTCCTCTCTCGTCAACCCACCTTTTGAAAACAATGTAATGTTTAACGATATAGTGATGATGTGCTTATTAAATTTTTGAAGACAAGCCTTTGGTGAACTTTTGGGATCCTTTCTCCCTCCTCATATCAGTTTTCTGCTACAGTGTGGAAGGCTTGTATCCATCAATATTTACCACAAGTGGCTAGTAAAGAAAACCAATTTCGTTATAAGTATTTGATTACTTACAAGACATTCACGATAATTTTACACCTCATTCTGAAGCGAGTGAACTAATCCCAACGCCCCTGTAGGGCGGGTTAAAATTTTTCTCCTCCCCCCAATATCCTCCGATATTTTCCCTCATGGGAGAAGAGTGCGCAGTCAAGGTTTATGAATCGTTGCAGGCAGGATTCAGATATTGATACCCAGATTTATATTCGTGTACATGTAGTAAGTTACTTTCTCATTAAAGACCTTGGCACTTAAGGGTCTGTCCATGAACAGGCCCACGCCTTAATTTGTTAATTAGATACATTAATACATAGTTTTCTTTGTATCTGAAGTTATTTGTACTTTGCCGGCACTTAGTGTTTATGTACATAAACAGTAGTGGCATAATGGTAGAATGTCAGACTCACAAGCCGAGGGTCGTGAGTTCGATCCCGGAGGTACTGTGCTCTGTCATCTGTGCTCGTGAAGTGCGAGACTATGTTTCGAGAGATAGAACAGAGAGGGGACTGCAAGCATGAATAGATGGTCATCCGAAGGGGGAAAGTAGCCCTGTTCCTATGAGTGGCTTCGGCCTTGAACAGTGTGGGATAAGAATCCTCTCAATCTGGAACATATCACCTTTTAGAAGGTGAATCACTAAGGACCGAATCACACTACATGTACCCAAAACACCTTTTAGAAGGTGACACTTTAAAAGTATAGCCAAGTATTAAGATGGTCAATGGCCTGATGTTTTCATTGTAGCATCACAGTGGCGATTAGTTGCCAAAATATGGGTATGTGAGCGTCGAGCCACTTCCATCGTTTAACAGACCACTTGAATTTACTTTTATTTTTCTCTTTTGAAGGGTCGGTTAATTGATCACGTGAAAGCAAAAGCTACAAACCTGGAAAGAGTGACGTACTTGGTATTTGATGAAGCAGATAGACTTTTCGATATGGGGTTTGGTGAGTATCAACATGTGATTCTATTAAATATTCGATCAAGTTGCATGAATCTGATTTTATTAAAGTAACAACATTAAAGTCGATAATCCCAACAAGGGCAAGATTTGTTTCTAACCGAGTGAAGTTTACCCGTTAGTGGATGATGATGATGCAGTTTTAACGCCGTGCAGGGGCTAAGGCAGTGCCCATGTACATGGAACTTCATTGGAGCATAGATCACTTTAAGAGCGGATGCCCTTCCTGACGTCACCAATGGCCCCTTCGGGACTTGAACCCTGACCCTCTTGAGCTGAAGGCAAGGAGCTTATCCACTAGACCACGGCACGGCGGCACGGCGGTGGACAGCCGATAAACCATTTAACTGGGACACGGTTTGTTTACCTTAACTTAGCTAGCTTGGTTAATTAGTTGATCAGGTTAGATAATATGTGAGTTTTAATTAATGCAAAAGGTCCTTTAACTGATTTCAGCCCTACCTCACTAAAGTGGTAGTAGAAAACAACACACACTTTCATTTCTAAACGTATCCTTCTGACGGTTGGTCACAGAGTGCGAAAACAAGTTCGGAACTTTTAACGAAAGAACCATATATTTGGCGGCGGCGTTTGCATTTTCGACATCCTATCAACTTCAACTTGTCCGCCTACTCTATATAGCACCTCGTCATTTGTTCCACCCCATCCGCTTATTAGGTAATGAGGTGTAGACATAAAAAATAGAAGAGTAAAAATGAGGAGACGGAAATAGGCTTTGGTTGATCAATTATAGATCTTGTAATGCTTGGAGTACACGCCTCGGGGGTTCTTGGATTTTGTGGCAAAAAAGGTGGGGTCTTTTTTTAACTATCTCAATTTATGTATCTCAATCTCAAGAATATACGGGCGTTAATTTTTAGAGAAGATTTCTGCTACTGTCGTGTGCTAAATTTCCTTGTTATATACGTAAGCAAGTAAATTGGTAGGTATTTTCCATCGAAACAAAAAAACAAAAAATAGGAATAAAAATAGATTTTGATATGATATAAATTTGTATAAAAAGTATAAAATGTTCGCATAAATAGACGTTAATAAAATCTAAGGAGGGGAAATGACACACACACTGCCCTATACTGTGCTCGTTTTCACATACAACTGTGTTAAGACGTAGTAAGTCTCAGCCGGTTATGAAACAAGTTTCAATAGGTCACTAATGAGTAGTTGTATGTGTAAAACAGGCTTTAGCCATGCATAAAGCAGAGTGAAGACGTTTGCTTTCGTTACTTATGTTGATCTTTTAATCTCCCGTAGAACCGCAGGTGCGCTCGATTGCAAATCACGTTAGACCAGATAGGCAATGTAAGTATCCGTTCGTTTTTTATTTCGTGGTAAGATTGCATCACATCCGCAATCGTGTACCTGTTAAGAGGTGGGAGCCCCACAATCATGCTGTGTGTTTTTATGGTGCATTCAGCTCTGTGTGTTAACGAATTGTACAGTCCTTTTTACTTGGGGATATAGCAGAGACAACAAAACAAAGTGTAAAATTGTAAAATCCTGATTTGTGCAGCTGAAACAGTTGTGAAGGTTGAGATTTGGCTGTTGGTACTTACTGCAATAGTGCTCCTTTTTAGTTGCCCATGGATATCAATAGGTTTATATACGTAAGTTTTCATCATGTCCGGAGCCAATATCGCTTGTAATGTTTACGTTTTGGAATTTAGTTTAAAAAGTTTCTCAAGTTCTTACCCCCACTCCCCCACTGCTTTTACCTCCCACGGCCCTACGGAGTATATTGATGAAATAATCATACAACGCAGTACCTTACCTTGTGCTTTAGTAGTCATTCCAAAGAAGCAGTTCTAGATTGTGCCAATACGTTTCCCCACTATGACAGGCTTACAGATACTTGAAAAGTGCATGAAGTACTTGACAAATGCATAAAGTACTTGACAAGTGCATGAAGTACTTGACAAGTGCATGAAGTACTTGACAAATGCATGAAGTGCTTGGCAAATGCATTAAGTACTTGACAAGTGCATGAAGTACTTGACAAATGCATGAAGTACTTGACAAATGCATGAAGTGCTTGGCAAATGCATGAAGCACTTGACAAGTGCATGAAGTACTTGACAAATGCATGAAGAACGTGACAAGTGCATGAAGTACTTGACAAATGAATGAAGTGCTTGGCAAGTGCATTAAGTACTTGACAAGTGCATGAAGTACTTGACAAATGCATGAAGATCGTGACAAGTGCATGAAGTACTTGACAAATGCATGAAGATCGTGACAAGTGCATTAAGTACTTGACAAGTGCATGAAGTACTTGACAAGTGCATGAAGTACTTGACAAGTGCATGAAGCACTTGACAAGTACATGAAGTACTTGACAAGTGCATGAAGTACTTAACAAGAGCATGAAGGTTGTTAATTCATCGATTTTGCAGTGTATTCATTTGTTATAATTTTATGGGATGGCCGTTACACGATTGCGTACCCCTGGTCTGTCTGATACTAAATCTGCTCTGATACGGATGTATTTACGTTGTATAGCTCTTTGTGCCAGATTCGCTGGCAGCTATTCGCTATTAAGATAACATAAAGGGTCTGTTCATTACATTACATGTCTGTACAAACTGTGTGCGGATGACATATGCACACTTTTTTCTAAACAGTTGTTTCTACTCAGATAGGGACCGGCATAGATAATGCAGGATATCACAAGCGATCATTTCACTTGTTACCGGCGTACTTGCGATTAATAACGATATGTTGTTGATAGAGTTCGTTACTGTACAATTTGTTTTACTCGCTACATGGAGCTTCGATGTTACACTTGTAAGAGTTGGCATAGCGCAAGGTCGATCTAATCTGCACAATTTTTTCGTGTTTGCAATTATGCAAATAAGATAGCAAGGGGCGAAATGTCATGTTTTCGCGTAATCCACTATCTTAGCGGAGGATACCATGGTGACATTAATCTTCTCCTCTATTTTCTAGGTTTTTTGTTTAGTGCTACGATGAAAAAGATATTGTAAAGGCTTTGCCGTCTATCGAATTGAACGTCTCCCCTATTTTGTAGGTCTTTTGTTTAGTGCAACGATGAAAAAGAAAGTGGAAAGGCTTTGCCGTCTAACGTATTAATCTTCTCCCCTATTTTGTAGGTCTTTTGTTTAGTGCTACGATGAAAAAGAAAGTGGAAAGGCTTTGCCGAGATATCCTTACCGACCCACTTCGCATTGTCGTTGGTGAGATTGGAGAGGTAAAATTGTGCTTCCAGTTTTTACAATTACACAAACGATATTTATATCGTGTTTTGAAGAAGACATGCATAGGGTGGACGTAAGAGAGAGTGTCTCAGGAAACAGAAAATACAGGGAATAATTTTTCTGAGAACGGCAATTTCTGGGAGTAGCTTGTGAATAAATACTTGGCTCCTTTTTGCCTTCGTAGTCATGCCTTTGTCAAGCGTGTAGGATGTGCTACTAGTTGATGATTTATCACATCCGTACACAGGATCATAGGTGTATCCTTACCTGCCCTACCTAGATGCAAACACATGCCTACAGCCTGGTAGTGGACAGAAATTGTGGCACTTCTTTAAATACTTCAGTTTTCACTTGTTCCCCAGTTAATACAAAGTGGAACTGTATATAAGGCGAACTGTGGTTAGAAAGATACTTCTAGTAACATGATGACTTGCTATAACTCGCATCTCTCTATTTGACTCAAGTTTTGCATATTAAAATGATACAGAATTTTGTGCTACGTGGTACTTTAAGTTATATTTATATTTTTCCTTTTTACCATGTTTTGCTCCTGAGATTTTGGTGTGTTTGTCACGTAATGTGAACTTATTTACATTGGTATTTATAAGTTGTTCGTGCGTATGAAGATCAGTTTGCGTGCATGTCCTCGTTTTCACCTTGTCAGACCCGTTAAACAGTTTAACTTCATGGTATTTGAAGGTCGCACCCAAGGTAGACTTCATCACTATTCCTGGTGAAGCTTGATGGTTCATTTTGGTGCAAATAGTTTAGAAATGAGGTGGATCCTGAAACTCTTTCGAGAGAGGCGCCATTAGAAATTTAAATGTATTTTTGGTATTTGATAATGATAGCGAAAGTGTATTTCAGCTTGACCGTACTTTTTTATAAGCGTACTTTATGTCACGATAAATCCTTCCAGTCTTTGATCACTGCCGTTTGACTATTTGTAGCTAATGTGGTAACTACAGGGATAGAGTATAACTCTTATTATCAACTGAGTTTATCTGAATAAGTTGGTAGAGCGCACGCTACGTATAGTGCGTCACGGGTTCAAATCTCATCGGTGACATAATTTTCTATTTCTGTAGCATCTCTTGAAATCATTTGTGGGAATGTAATCTACCCTGCTGCTCTTCAGTGAGAGATATCGTAAAAATTAAAATGTGCTCTTGCGGTTTTTTTAATATCCGGAGTCAGTAGTTGTAATTGATCATGTGAATCCAGGAACTCCCTGAAATTGCAAAATTTGATGATATACCACAGCGAAGCTCTGGAATCTTCAGTTCCCTTTTTTGAGCCTTAAATTACGATTTTGTTATAGTGCTATATTGTGTTATTTAATCTTATGTTATTATATGTCATGTTGTGTTATCTTATCTTACGTTATCGTATGCCATGTGACGTGTTACGTCATTATTCGTTTTGTCATGTAATTTTACTCTGTTTTATTTTATGTTGTATTTTATGTCATCTTTATGCAATATCGTGTGTTTAGGTTCTGTCGTGTTACGTCACCCTCCCACTCTTGCTCTTTTCATTAATGTTTCTTATGTTTCTTATGTGCGACATGCCAACCACACCACTTCCAATCTTTGCTACAGGCAAACGAAGATGTTCTTCAGGTGGTTGAATTCTTCTCACATGGTACTCAGAAATGGCCTTGGCTAACAAGCCATATCGTTGAGTTCTGTTCAGGTAAGTGAAAAGCACGTCTCAAGCGTTTACACTTGGCCTTCTGATTTAATCATCGAAATATTTTCACAAGTCTCTCAGTAGCGACGCCTGTTTGCGTAAGATTAGACAGGTTTGAAATTCGCAATAGGTCGTTGTTTTCATATTGTACAAGAGGACCAATTAATCTGTTCCATTTCCTGCGATTTTGAGTGCTAACAAATCAAGGAATCTAAATGGAAAGGATACTTCTGCGATTTGACACGTTTTCGTATTCATGAAGTTAAGCCCTTTTCCAGGTCACGTGATCTTCAAGTCGTGTAATCATCAATCCATTTGATTTTCGCTTCTGGAAATCCTGGAAGTTTCCCGAAATAAAGTAATACCCCTGAAAAATGAAACTTGTTCGGGGAAAGCTTGTGGAGTTTGTGGGAGAAGGGAAAGGATTGTTCTTGGAGGGACCCACTTATTTTTGTTATTTGTATCGAGTCTGTTGTTTCCATCCAATCTGCCTATGAGTGCGATCAGTCTTACAGTTTTGCGCAAAACCCTCCTGGAAACTCTGAGATTCTCTTAGATTTTTCTTCACAAGACAAAGTTTCTATCTAGCTCAGCGATTAGCTTCTGCAATGCTTCCACGAAACTTATTTGGGCATCTTATGTGTCATGTACAGAATGTCGTACAAACATGTGCGAGCATAAACCCGTTGACATGTTTCTGCAGGTGTGAATTTCTTTGTTTTATTTTCAAGGTGGGAGTGTACTAATATTTGTAACAAAGAAGACCAACAGTGAAGATCTTGCAAAACGAATGAGTGAGAATGGCTATGAAAGTAAGTCGGAAGGCAGATCATGTAAAAACGAAGATGTTATCTCAAAGATACTTTCACTTGTAGCACAAATATTGAATGATGCATAACAAGTCTTTCAATAGCTTTTAAATGTTTATGATTTGTTGCAGAATTACAAATTTTTATTACGAATCAATGTTTTATGACAACACGTGTGCCCTCCATCAAAGCTTAGATAAAAATATTTTATTTTAGGCTTGGTCATGTGTCAAGAAGACCTCTCCCCATTTATTCTGTAGTAGCTGTAGAATTCAGTAGTAATGCTATTATTGTATTGGAACACAGGACTTTAAGTGCAAAAGTGTTGTTGACAGTCGATGCGAGGAGAATGAAAGCGAAGCGTAGGAGAGATTACCGTGTTGATGCTGAACAGTTAAAAATTGGAGTTACCCCCTAGAGTTTTCTTTCGTTTAAGAATAGACGGTTATAGTGCATAGCAGAAAGAATATTCCAAATTTGTGGAAAATAGAGCAATTTTCATAACTTAAAAAGCTTTTTCAAGCTTGTAAAGGATCTGTCACTCTAAGCAGTATTTAAGTATACTAAATTTTATAGAAATTGGTTCTTTAGGCGGACTTTAAAAGCTCCGGTTTTTGTTCCGGTTTGGCCATCTTTAAACATGGCCGACCCAGTCATTCGTATTTGGGTACCGTGAGCGAACTAAATCGTATTTACAACTTTTAAAAATATAATCGCCTATGTATTCGTTAATTTAGCTTGAAACTGCCTTCTTACTGTGTCATATTCACAATCGTATGTGAGCCTCTAGGCAGTTCGAAAATCTAGGGGTTGGGGCAGGTATTTCTTCCTTTTGGTCAAATGACTTGGGCCTAGGCAGGGCACGAAGGAAGAACGACATCGATTGGCTAATCTTTCTTTCGTAGTGCTAGGATAGGCTCTTTGGAAAAGGTTTTAAAAAAGTATTATTTTTGAGACGCCGTTTTTTGTACAAACTGGTACGTTGACAAAGGGACGTTATTGATATTCTCCAGCAAGCTTCCCCAGGCGATGTCCTCCTGCATCAGGTTTAGGAGAAGGAGGCAAAATAAAATGAGGTGATGCCGAGGTCATCAAAGAGAAGGCCGTCACTTTGCTTATGCCCTGACCATGGTTCATGTTGCGTCTGCGTGTACCTTCCCTCTGACCTTGATTTCTACTTCTAATTAGTTTTTATGTGACGTAGTGCCTTACGTCAGTATCTTTCTGTCTACTCATCATTCCATGTAGGTTACGTTCCTGACGTATTGTCACCATGCTCATCAATAATCAGAGAATTTAGCCTCACACAGACGCGTATTCGAGATCTACTTACTCCTCTTTATGCACATGCTGAGCGACATGGCCATATTTACTTCGTTAGCTTTCTTTTCAGCTAGTAGAAATTTGTCATCTAATTTGAATCCTTCTCGTTACGAATGTAGTTGGACTTATCCATGGCGACTTCGACCAGTTTGAAAGAAACAAAGTTCTGAACGGATTTCGGAGAGGAGATTATCCGATCTTAATTGCCACTGATGTAGCTGGTATGTATATTGAAGTTTGTGATTGGTATTTGAATATTCGTGTTTTATACCATTGCTTTTTATATCCAGTAAGTAGATGATGAATTTTTTTTGTTGAACTTTCCATGTCTTCCTGCACATGCACCAAATGACAAGTAAAATTTGCGCCACATACTTTGAGATAGGCATTATTCTACAGTCCAAACTAATAAGAGACGCACTGAAAGGGAGAGTAATTTGTCAGGTTGATAATGATCAGAATACAATACGAAACGTTAAGAGTCGGTTTGCTGTCCGTTTGCGTCACCGTCGTAACTTTGTAGGGTACACACCTTTTTACCCAATGAATGTGACCCCTGCCACACTTACACGCTTTAAGCAACGCTCTTGGTCCATCAGGAAACTTAAGACTCTGTTAAATATCTCTAGAAGGAGCCTACAAGGGACTGACGTACCAGGGAGAAGCATCAGTGCAACATGGTGAAACCCCTAGGATTCATAATGCCGACCTAATGACTTGACGTTGCAGTCTATATATTATAAGAAAATGATGATTCTGAATCCTATTTACTTGCTAGCATGTTTCAACGCTATGCTTTTCCTATGATCTTTTGGGTGTTGAGTCTTGAAATCGTTTTGAAATATTAGCGCACTAACCAAATAGATAATTTGGCGTGAATTTACCCCTAAATTTACAGTTAAATGTAACTTGTGACTCTTCCAGGATCACAATTATTTGAGCCTACCCTTGATGGGTTTCTCTCTTGTATCAATACAGCATAAGCGTACAAAGTATTCAAGCGCAAACCTAGCTGAAATGTTTGAAGAGGGAGGGAGGAGTGTGCAGTTCTCGTAGATATTTTAACTGGCACACTTAT
>JAAAKL020010792.1:0-14108 GCA_010016065.2 Carybdea cf. marsupialis auct. non (Linnaeus, 1758) | reverse complement strand
GCAGTTTGTATCATTATGGGTACAACTAGAAACTTACAGAGTTAAAAAATAATGTCATTATAGGAGTCGTACAATTGATGCTCTAAATTAAAAAATTGTTCAGTGGTCTAATGAGTAACTGAAACCCATTGATCTCTCAAACCCTGGATCGAGCATCTACCGTCTCAAAATGACGTCAGTCATTGCACTTCACTTTAATCCCCATCAAACAAAGCTTATAAACAATGTTCCGTAACATGGCAGTTGTGGTATGCGTGTGCAGCTACTTTAATGTCACTAGTTATCACATGGCTATAGAGTTTTGCTCCTTGCACAGCAAACGAACTTTAATAGAAATACGAAGAATTGCGATAGACGTTGCTAAGCAGTTGAACTCTATATTGCTGCGAGGACGCAAGGAGGCTAGGGAAGTTTTGTTATCGAATTTGTATATCGTTTTGCCTTATTATACTAGCAGTAGTTGTATCGGTAAGTAACGACACCTTATTGTTATATTTAATTTTTCATGCGAATTGAACGTCAGCGAAGGATATGTATGAAACGTCACATACGAGTCGTCAACTCTCAGTTAAACCTTTGCGTCGGTTTCAAAGTTTGGGACAATGGTGGACCATCCCGCGCTATTTTAACCAATGACGATTTCTATTCGTAACCATACTTTTTCGCCGTTGGAAACAATGGGAAGCTCGATCCAGTCTTTTTAGAAATCAGCGCCGAAATCTGTGTGTATCGTAGGGTAAGTGATGAAATGAGATATTGGACCCTTCTTACCAGGACATAACCGAGGTACTAAACTTTGGTGTAGCACATGATCTGTCGGGGCATAATAATTGCCATGAAACACCTTCGCTTAAGGACTTGAGGCAGGTGTTCGAATAAGAAAATACTTGACGCAGTTCCTATTTTCAGTTGGATTTTTCCCCCACCTTAATGGAGGAATATTTCCTTATCTCGCATCAAAGACATACGCTAGATGAAATCTTTCAGAAGTTTGATCTTGCCAGTATTATGACTCTACAGGGAACCTATTGGCATTACCGTAGTGCGATCGTATTAGGCCATTTAAACTTTCGTTAGAAAACGCTGGAGAAAGGCTTAATGGAAGGCTGAGTACACTTGAGGGTTTTGTCTGAAAGGGCCGATTTGTTTACTAATCACTTTAAAGCCACAATTTATTCAGTTTGAGTTTGTTTTCTTGCTGTACTTCATGAAAACCGTTATTCGGCAAAGATTTCGTCGTGGTAAAGTTTTACCGATTCGGGCAGTTAATCATATGTATTTAATTACAGTAGTCTTTTATCAGTTAAGTGGGTATCATTTGATACAAAACAAGTCCCTTCTCATCAATATCAATTGTGTAATTTTCTAAATACTTTTGTATACTTACGTTCCTAAAGGTTCCTATTGCAGTGTTACAAGTTTGATAATACGTCCCATTCGGTAAATCTGATGCAAAATCACAAGATATTGCACACTTTTAGGCAGATCTAAGACAATAACTTATCCGTCGCCCTCCAAAATATGGATCGCAAAGAGTACAATTTTGGTTACTCAATTAGCTACTTGTCTCCCAGTCTGGCAAGACAGGCACTACCAGGCATTAGGACATGTTGCTAGCTTCTTGAAAGGGTTCAAAGCAGACTTCATTATATGCGACCTACAGGATGTCCTTAGAGAAATCCTAACCATTGTGCACACCATGTCAGATAGCATTCCACAGTCAACTGACAACTTATAAACCGATACAAAGAGAGTCGACCGTCTTGAAAGCTGTCGGGCACCAACCTGCGAGCAGATCTAAGTACTGAAGTAGCAGTGTGAACACATTTACCTTTAAGTATCATCATACAAAGAAGCCTCCTTTTCACGTTGCATCCGTCAATGCTCCGTCTGCGAACAGAAATGCTCTTTGCAAAAGACATACCGTCCCACAAGTCCTCATTTGACAAAAGTAATAGAAGAAAGTTTTAAATTTTGAATATAATAAATAAAGTATACAAAGTGCCAATGAAAAGGGGTTTTAAGTAGTGCTAACATTGTTATCTTAGACACTCTCTAACAAAATCAGTCGACTTTCTTATTGATGCAATAATGAGCATATCTTTATTTTGTAGCACTACAACGAGAGGCCATTTTTCTTCATGCTTAAGCCAGTAAGTAGCTGTTGATAATACCAGCATTTCAAAAGGTATTTACATAACAGGACTGAATCGCATTTTGTGATCATACATGAAGATTGAGGTCATGATTTGAGTTGGTGGTCGACATTGAATGTGGGGATAGGACGCTTCTATGATGCACTTCTCAAGCCGTTTTGAAAAGCTATTTGATATAGTTTGCACATGATTTCAGAGAGAGCCTAGTTCTGTGAAGTACTACTTACACTGGGTAGTAGGCCTAACAAAGGCGGCAAGCCCTTTCAAAATCTACTAAGCTTTGAGCAACATCCTACTCCAACTGTTTGGACTCGGTTTGTAGGATTAAGGATTGTCAGGGCAGGGTTATGTTATTATTGAGATATACTGTTGACGTTCGTACAAATAGAAAGCTACCGTTAAAGAGTTTTATGTAAGACGGGAAATCTGTTAAGAGGCTGTATCAGTGCAGTGTAAACAAACACCGCCACGACAACACCAATATCAATATTATTAGGATAATATCTCGTCTAGATGGTCATAAGAAAGCAATGACCCAATGAGTCATGATCACATTTCCTTCCTTTCCCAAAACAACCATGGAAATGACGTCAATAAACCTCAAAATTTGAAAGGAAAGAACCTCCTTAAATCAAATCATAAAGTAAACAAAAGAAACGTTAGTGAAGAGAGAAATAACAATTAAGGAATGGACGGGAAAGCAAACAAGGGCCCTTAGTAGTTATTGAAGTAAACCCTCTTGTCATTTCAAATATCAATAAAAGGTTGCACTTGAAAATATCAGAGATGTAGCGAGCATTTAATAGAAAGTTGGAAGCACTGCGAGCTGCTACCAAACCAAATTACCAATTCTATATAATTATACTTAAACCGTGTTTATGGTTTACGATAGGTAAAGTGCACTAAGTAGCGAAATCATTGTCGTATTTAAAAGATTTTTACATCTGACATTATTCAAATTACAAATCACCAAAATTGGATCGACAAGGAAGCATGGAAACCTTCTTCGCATCCTTGTTTTAAAAGAGCCGATTTAAATTTAGTTTGGCTGAATTATGCTCTGCATCATTACCAATCAGCGTACTTCAAGCTATCGAAAAGGGACTATTTGATTTCGAATGCCTCTTACTTTGATGCGTATTTATCATAGAAGAGTAGAATAGAAACACAGGCCTAACGCTCCCTTTGAAAAGAAGCATGAACTTATATACGTACAATTGAGGACATGTGGGTTTTAAACTATTGCTTCCCTATACCAAAGTAACGGTTCTTAACAGTCATTTTGGTTTTTAAAACCCAAGGTAGCTGTGACCGTTTAGAAGTTGCTGTTTGGTAAATAGAAGAGGCAACATGGGACTTTATTATGTCAACTGATCTCATAGTTGTGAGATCAACTTATACAGCTCGCATATTTAAGAGAATAGATATCCAACAAAAAAGCACCAGCTCTTAGGAGTTCAAGAAAAATGTTTCTTAGTGGTATATACTGATGGTAACAAAGCACGAAACACTTGAAGCAAATGCAGTTTAGAATTTAGGGCCTACCGGACATTTATTTGATCCAGACGATTTTTTATTAGGAAAAATTGAAGTACTGTACATTTTAAAGTACGGTCAATTACATCCTTGAGGTAGCAATTTTAGTTTCAGGGACGTGAACCTTCATATCCTATGTACTAGCAGTATTACAATTCTTAACACATTGATCACTATAGAAGGAGGTCATTGCTCCTTCCTTAGTATGAATCTTCGTCTACTTCCATTCCATTTTAGATCGTCCAACCATTAAAATGTGCCACTGTCTAAATCTGCAGATGGTTTATTCAACTTGAAGGCCCTGTATTGGACAGACTTCAACTATGCACGTAAGAACGTATGCAGAGGGAACGCGATGAAGTCACGAGGTAAACGTTTTGGAAATAGTAAGATTTTGCTTCAAAACTCTTAAGGCAACCCTGGAATAAGCTGATCACCAAAATACCAGACTTGCAACGTATATAGTGTCTAAAGTAAAGGAGTTTGGACTTCAAAAATCTCTGGTCAAAACTCTGTTATTAGTCTATGTTCCTTACGTTAGAAACCAACATCAAATAATAAGGTTTTGTCAGAGAGATTCAAATCTTAGTAAGAAAGGGCAACAACATCGATTTTAGTCAAGGAACTTCGTACTAAAACGGCAACATGAAAATTGAGTATTTTTTCCAGAATTTAAACATTTTCAAAATCGTGACGTCCCACTTTTCCCCACATTGTTAGGCACCAAACGCACATTCTTCTTTTCGGATCTTATTGATCTGTCTAAGAAATCCCCTAATCAGGATCCAGCCTAATTGCAGTCTGATGAGATGAACAAAGTGTACTTTTTCCAGGTGACTTTGGTGATGGAATCGTGATTAATCAATGGAGAAATGTCTTTTCTTGTTCTCAATTTTCATTCCGGATCTGTTCACCAACATGTCCTTGGTAAGTGGATTCAGGTGGCGAAGTTCATCAATTCTTGTGCTATAGTACTCTCCAGTTGATCGTTGGGGAGTAATGTCCGACCAAACTCTAGGTATAAGAGATCATGTCAGGAACAGCTTTATCCAATTGAGTATCAAGCTCATGGTGGAAGGTGATCACTATTGATACTGAAAGATATAATTGTTATTTATTCAGAAAACATCACGTTGTATCCTTCTACAAATAAGGTACTTTCCTATTATTCCTTTATACGTCCAACCTTTTACCAGTCGCCAAAACTAGCTCACAATTCTTTCGTCGTTGGCAGTCTTCCAGCATCGCACAGAGCTTCTGAGTCTCCAAAATTGCCCAGAGCTGGATGTCAAGATCAACTGGTGGAGGACTGAGAGCTAATGTTAAGGAGCAGCCTGTGTCCTCATAAATGCTCAAACACTGATTTTAAAAAGTCTTCACTGAGATCACTGGGTTCAACTAGACCAGTCCGTATTGCAAACGCTGCAAATGCATGAGTCATGGTTCCGTATCTCAGAGTTTAAAAATTTTCTCTAAGATCTTCCTGACCCTCTTGAACTGAAGGCAAGAAGCTTATCCACTAGACCACGGCGGCGGCAGAATTTATGGTATTTGACTAAAGTATCTGCTACAATTTCTTATTAATTTCAACGCCTAAAACATCGATTTCCTATTGATGAAGTAACGTTTAGTAGCCAGATTTCCAAACTAAGGAAAATTTTTAAGGTTTTTCCAGTGTATGTGTTCAAAATTTTGCCTAACACTCGAGTAATAATTTGGACTTCTTCTCAGTTTTGCTGTTCTATATTTCGCCATAAACAGTTTCACTAAACCTTTTTTGCTATCAGTTATATCCCAATATTTTTCAGGTGCCGCCATAAGAAGACACAACTGAAGCAAAAGCATACGCAAGCATTGAAATATCAGAAAAGCTCCTGATAAATCAACCCAATGAAGCCCTAATTCCATCTAAGGATTTATTCCACGGAAAAGTATGGTTATTTCATGTTACAATGATACGCACTGGTCTGTGCAAAGTCAACAGAACAATAGTAAAGTATGACGTCACAATTATGAGAAAATCAACATGTCGGATCTCTGATCTGAATACTTTTCGGGTTTTTCTGACACTAAAACTACCTGATCTAGATCTAGCAATACAAAAGATTTGCTTCCCAAAACTTAAATGTTCCGTCATAAAAGTCGATCAAAACCTTGTCACGTAGCCTACATTTTGTGCACTCAGAAAAAGAAATGCCACATAGTTGTTATTTCATGAAATCGGGAACTTCTGAGGTCATTCCTTGCGTACAAGCACCAATGAGAATTGCCCATGTCATCAATGCATTGGCAATGAAGTATCCAGGTTAAGGTTTTGCAAATGATGTTTCTGTTTCAGGACAGGCATCTATATACAGGATCCTTTTACTCCATCTTTCACAAGGAAAGAATATCAAAGCTTATGAAAGATTTCGTAACATGTTTAGAGCTGTCTGCGAATGTCAAGGGTTTGTGAAATAATTAGTACCAGAGAAAGAATTTATTTGCTAGTGATCAGATTATTTCAGCTAAAAATTTGAACTTCAAAACGGGTTATTATCAAAAGTGAGGAATACTAGCCCCCACCGTATCCTTTTAGCTATTCCCCTGGCAGCTCAATATCATTGTTACATGTCAGTGCAAAAGAGGCCAGTGTGATGACTTCCTGTTAGTTGTATTGTTTATTTTGGACCAATCACATGTAAGTAGTGCCCAGGAATAGCGTCGCCACGTGCTTTCAGGGCAGAATTGAAACGCGATGTTGAAGTGAAGACGTAGTTTAATTGCAGATAGAATTGTTGAGGATTAATCGAAGTTTTTGTGTACGTTTTAAGAAGATATCTTGTGTTGAATATATGAGGAAACGTTAATCATCGTTGTAGTTACTTCATGACACCAGTATCAAGAACAGAAAATTAAGGAGGCTGGTCGGATATTTAAGGGGTTTTATCTATAACCATTCATAATTCTAGAAAAAGGTAGAGATACAAAATATCCGAATAACTATTTTCTACGACCTTTTAAAGTGTCCAATATAACACCATGGGTAAATAAATAAATCTGCACGCCAGAAATCATAATATATAAAATAATGATTTGCAAAGTTCTTTTAAACTATGATCTGTATATCAGGACCTCTTCTTGTCCATAATATTTCTTAAGAACTCATAGCCATATGCATTTTTTAAACCAGAAAACTCTACTGCCGTAAACAGAAACATCACCAATGTTTCAAGTGAAACGTAACAGTTTTTATTAGTAGTGCCGCCCGGTAATTCCATTTTGTTAATAAGGACTGTGATAAGGTTTATGAAACTCTTTAATCACGGGGCTGTTGTGTTGCCATGTTCCAAAAGAAGTCTCACATTTAGAATTTCTCCAATATCGCCAAAACTTTTATTCTCCCTGTAATTTCTGTCAAACGTGAGCAGCGACATGTGAAAGGAGTTTTTCAGGACTTTCAATGAAGTGTCAATATGTCACTGTCAGTAGCAGCTTTGAAGGGTGCGGGGCCCTGGACTAAAAACGTTTGCAGGCACCTTATGACCTGATGCATCGCAAGGACGTTCAGACATGACCGTACTGCGGAAGTTCCGGAGACACTGTATTCCCTCCAGTGAGTATAGTTTCAAGTTTTAATTTACTTTCATGAGATTGATACGGGCAGTTAGACACACACTTTTTTCCAAGCACTGAAGCGCGGGGACTTGGTCCTGTCGGCCTTTCCCTAAAACCACCACGGATCACTGTGCCCTACAATTAGGTGATTGTGAGTTTTTAGTAGTTTCAATAGCTGCATTTGCCGAAATTTCCCTCCTGGATGGACTTTCGCTAGAATTTTAAGAAGTATAAAGATCATCTATATCTATCTATCTCAGTCGTCTTTTAGGACGCACCACGTCAGTTGACACGCTTTTTCCATTAGTCGCGGTCGTTCGTTGCTCTTCTTAGTTCGTCCACATTATCAATTCCAGTGTCTTGCAATAAAATGTCTATGTATGGTTGGTTGTCTGTCAGACGAGTCTAAAAGTTAGCCACGTGGTCACGGTGCTCCTTGTGATGCCTCTCTCTCATTCCTAGTCTTGAGAGACACGTTTTCAACTACTTGCGTTGCGATGAACTCTTAGTGGATCTTCAAACTCCTAGTACTAAAGATTATAAAGATTTGAAGAGTCTAAAACATTGAGAGAGTGTTGTGATCGCTTCCAAACATGAGCAGAATTTCGTCAGGCCATTAACTATGTTGGGAGTCTATTCCTCAGTAGGGAGCGTTCCGCACGATTCCTCTTTTAAAGACTGACGTGACAGCTTCAAACTGACATCCCCCAATGTCTCTTTTTATGTTTTTGAAAGAATTCTTTCTCAATGGATACTGCAGGTCTTTTTTCCTTTTTTCTTAAGTGCGAGGTGTGTTATGTTGCCTTTTGGGACTTGACTCAAGCATCTCCTAAATTTATATAGGAATAGACATAGGAACAGAGAAAGCGTCCTCGTATGTCGCCAAAGATGCTGTAATCGCCAACGCTACACGAAATGGTTCTTTGATATTACGAGCAGTCGTTTGAAGCTCCCTTCGGAGCCCTTTAAGGAGTCAATATTGCCACGGTTACAATCAAGGTACTTTCAGCTGGGTCTCAAAAATTACTTTCCCTAGTTGGAATGTACCATGTTACAGTTCGCGTTTCAACCGATGCATTATGCTGCAAGTGTATGTGCTAATAGTAAAATGTTTAATAGACCCGTGGAAGTCAGTAATAGACGAGACGTTGTCTAGAATACAGTTTCCTTTTTGGTGCATTATTCTTTATTGCTTGTTGGTGTATTTATTACCTTATGAGAAATGAGGTACTTTTTCACTGCTTCCATTAGTATTTTGATTTCATGACGCAGAATGGACAGGTCGCAATTAGCCACAGTGTCACTTATAAAATTGCAGAGAGTCTCCAATTAGTCAACGTGAAGGAAATTTGCGGTAAATGTCAACAATACATTGATCGAATAAATTAACTTAGAGTTAGATTTAAAAAACTCAACTTGAACTCGCTGTTTATTTAAGCGAATATTTCGAAGTAAACAACAGTAAACAGCTGCTCTTCTCGTAGAATTGGGGCTGTCACAATAGAAGAATATAGATTGTTAGGAGCTATTTGAGTACACTCTGATTTAGGTGACATAATAAACCAATATCTTTTATGCCTGCGGATATTTCTTCGACAGTTTTAAAATCTTCGTAAACGGTTTACCATCTATTTTCAAGTATTTTTGGTTTGAAAGGCCATTTCACTCACTATATGATAACAAGTGACCATGGAGAGTTCTTGATAGCAAATTTTATCTGCTGTCATCGGGATCCCATAATTTTCATGCATAACGTGGCCTAAGAAAACAAATCTCGTTAGAGCTATGGTCTTGTTCAGATATCACTGACAGGGCTTCTGTTCAACTGTGATTAAGTAATGGGATGATATATGGCTCTACCTCTTGATTTGTTATGTCTACCTTTGCAATCAACCTGTAAGACCCACTTGTTAGCATTCCATAGTTCAACTCTTACATTTTACCGTTGCGGAACGGAATAGCTTTAAAAGAAAAGTAGGGAAATGCAGCCTACACTGTTGAAAAAGTGGGAGAACTCTATTTGTCTCTGTCTCCCTAATTTAACAAATGATGACTATGGAGTTTCAGGAAAATAAAGATCATGATGACAAACATATGCACTTAAATTTGAATTTCAATGCAGATCATAGCTATCTTAGTTTTCGTGTGGACCATTCGACGGATACGTTGCCTGCATTATGTTACCATGCAAAAGTTTGTCTAGTAGTTTTGTTTGTCTACTGAAACGATCTTGAATTGTCACCATTCTATACATAACAACCACTATCTGCCACCTTTTCCGCAAGAAACGTACACGGCCGTACCAACCGGAGGCTGGGAGAATCGAACATCTCAACGATTTCCTGTCCGAACTGCTTTCTCTCTCAAGAACATGCTGTACTGTGATCAGATGTGAAAACTAGTGTAAAATTTTGACCGTTGCTGGAATTTCGCCATGTTCTCGTTTATGGGACCATGAATCCAAGTTCCCCGCTGAAAAATTAGTAACTTTGAAAGTTACCCCTCTCCCTCACATAATATAATTGTCCGTAAGTCATTGGTGTGGCACATTGACCATTATTCCCCCCCTCTCTCCCATAGTTATTAAATATGGTTTCTCGAAACTATAAGAAAACAAAGGAGAGAAAACTCTATAAATCTCCTTTTTTTCCCCCACCTATTACCACCCAAGCCCCAAGCCCCGACACCAACGCTTTTCTCCCGTCTCCCCCTTGTTAGAGTTTGTAAATATAGTAAGTTGGAGTAAGATAGAGACAACGGGGTCAGAGACCTAGAGTGGTTCCTATTCTGTGCTATACTGTGCATTACTGAAGAAGGGAATTCTGTGACGAACAGTTATTTTAAACAAGTTTATGGAAAACTTTTACAGAATATCAAAATGGTTCTGAAAGATAGAGAAACTTTTTTTGGTGTAAGTTATTTTTCGCCTGTCACTCCTAAAGACACAATTTGCCAGAAAAGGGTGAAAGTAAGCTTTGTCCACTGTCATCAAGATCAACGAATATAGATACTTAAGGCTAGGAATACGGGTCTATTGTCATTCCCAGCGCGTCACGAGGCCACACTAATAAATTGGTTCCGCACATTGTATCATTTCTGTTCAACATTATTATTAGGCTATCTACTTTGATATATTTACTCTTCATTTCATATGTAAGCGACCCTGCTTCTATTCCCCTTCTATTCCCCTTCAGGACAGATGGGTCCTGTGGCATTGAAAAGGGGCGTGGTTATACGCATTTTTAGGGGTACGCGAAGAGGGCACGCCGTTGCAAAAGCAAAGACAGCTGCATACATGTTATCAGTTGAGGGTAATCCTTGGACATTGTTTTCTGCCGTGATGTCTTGTCAACCAAGGTTGAACCGTTGGTTATTTCCCTTTTGCGGTTATTAACCTTTGCCGGAGATGAACCACGTGCGGGCTGCGGTGTCCTTTTGCAAATTCTCCCTTGCCCAACTGCCTCCCTCGGAGTTGATTGTTTCTATGATCAAAGGGACAAGCGAATTGTTAACGACGAAACTTGGAAAGGTGTTTACAACGAGATGTGTACAGAAAGAGTGTAATTAATAATTGATAGAATGTGTAGGAGAATTCTTAAAGTTTTGATCGAACCTCTATTGCCATCAAACCTCGTCTATGCAACCTAAGCAGAAGTGAAGGAGAAAGTCAAGTCCAATTTGAAAAACTCATGCAGACATAGTACACGGTACTGTTTTCCTGTCCATGGGAAGTTCACTGGACAAAATAGGAACCATCTTTCAGTATTCTATCACACCTTGCTTTAAGGACGAAGGCAGTTCAACCCGTGTGTATCTGCGACCAGAGTTGTAGTTTTAAGACTTCAGGGTTAGGGAGATACAATGGCGGACGTCTACCAAGACTACGAGAACGGGTCATCCAAGTTGCAGAGACGAAATACTCTAAAATGTGAGCGACAATTGATGCTAGAAAAATTTTTATACGCCATGAAAGAGGATTTAGCAGACTGGCTGTCGAGCTTGATGGGAAACATGCAAGGTCTGACTGCAGACAGTTTCATGTCTTGTATAGAAAACGGCGTCCTTCTCTGTCAACATGCAAATCTTGTACAGGATCATATCGAGGATTATCTGAGAAAACATCCATTACCGCGACCAGTTTTGGTACCTAAACGTGGGTGCCTGTTTAAATCGAAAGGGGCTATCCCAGGATCATTTATTGCCAGAGATAATGTGGCTAATTTTATAGCATGGTGTCGAGAATTTGGGATCTCTGAAGTGGTTATATTTGAGTCGGAGGATCTTGTTCTTCGAAAGAATGAACGGAGTGTTGTTCTTACTTTGGTGGATGTCGCAAGAAGGGCTTCCAAGTTTGGTGTTCGTCCACCAGAAATTGTTAAGTTTGAGGAAGAAATCGAGATGGAAATCGAAAGGGATAAGAAAGAACCTGAAAGGATGCAGCGGAAATTTGTCATGGAAAGGGATAACGATCTAGATCATTTGGTAAGAACTCGCCATTAATATTTTGCAGGTGACGAATAATCCGTCGGTGTTGCCTGGTTAATTTTTGTCTGGTTTGTCAGTGATTTAGATAAGTTTGAGTTGGATAAAATAGCAAGATAATGGGTTTGTGTAAGCATAATGTTGGCCAGATAACCAAACTCAGTTAGGGCAGGACGATAGCAATTTCTGTTGCGTCTTTGTCATCGGCAAGCATTAGTCACTAATGGGATAATTAAGGATAAACAAGTTAGACACTGGCCAACTTCACATCATAGTTTGACATTTGACAAAATCTTTTGCCGAAAATTTATCACTAGAAATGACCGTTTTAGAAAATAAGAATACTGACATTAAAGTCGGTCATGTCTTTGCCGTGCGAGTACCTACGGCCTGCCCCTATCTTCTTCCACAAGGTTCTTGTACGCGGGCCGAATATTGAGAGTTTGGTATACATTGTTGACGATGTAAATCACAACATGTAACATTATCTTGATGGGGTGTATCATCAGATGCCGAGGGGTTAATGCCCCTAATAAATGTGAATAAATAGGTCTACACTGTGAAGGCAAGTCATAACGCGAAGTGGACAGAAGAGTAGGCAGCATGCCCAGTTTTAACACATGACCTCAAAGAAAGACGACAAACTGTAAGATTTCAATTTGGGATGTGTATCGTCATACTCTTTTTAAAACACTGATATACTTTCCTTTGTCTGAAATACGTGGAGGTCATTAATGAAAGATGGTAGGCCGTATTTCATTTCCAAAATACGCCGTCATTAGATGTGCAATGCCAAAATAGTAGTACCCCGTCGGAAAAATCTTACTAATAACCTAAAATATTGCCGAGTTCTGTGATTGTCGTCTCTGCCAAGCTTTACAAGGTTTCGATATTTAGCTAAACCGATTCATCATAAATGTGGGCATCGCGTAAACCTTCGATATTCCATTTAATCGACTGAAGTTTGTGGAAAGTCTTCCTGGTTCTTGAATTTGGTTTCTCTTTGCATCCTATTGTAAGTTAATGTAGATAATAATCACACATCAACACCCAAGCATGCTTGTAGTGGCAGAATGTTAGTCGAACGTTAGACAAATGTTTGCAAGGGCAAAATTCTGATGCAAAGTTTATTTGGGTTACAGCACTTGTTTCCCACACCAATGAGAGGATTCTAAAAGCCAAAATACACATATCATGCAGTAATTAAACCTTTTAGCTTAACACCAGCCTTACACAGAAGATGCCAGTCGCATCCAAGTGACAGCAGATCAGCACAAGTTTATCAAAAAGCTCGAATATTTACCATCAATCTGATGCAGGACCTGCTAAAGGATGAAATCCCTGCTGCGATCAAAAGGATTTCGATAACATTAAGGTTGACCGCGTACATTTGACTGCATTATTTGTTGTAATTTTGGCAGAAAACAAAGCAGCTCTCCAAAATTGAACTTTGTTTGCGAGTCTGGAGTTGGCTTTGAATATGTTAACACTGCGGTCATAATTAGCGAATTCACTTCTGTCTGTGTTTTGTTCTTTAGCACTCAGCAGGATGGCAATCAGATTTGTATCAAGGTCAATGTTCAAGGGGTATGCTAATAGAATGCCCAGTGAAATGGATGAAATTGTTTGTGGGACATGACGCAATTTATAACGGAATAGAAACCCAAGCATACTACTGTAGTTAAAGGGAATAGTAGATAGATATTCACGGTATGTGGTTTGGAGAGGTTCCATTTAAAAATGAAAACAAAGCATGCAGGCATATCTGTGGTACAATAGGATAGGGCCTACTGTTTTTTAGACTAAGGTTAGTTGCGGGCATTTACACCTTCTTGGATTGATTTGGAGGTGCATGACAGTCCTCGCCGTTCATTCATTCCTCACTGTTCATTCATTCCATGAGCCAGGATTCAAGGATTTCCTACTCTATTATTTGCCACCAGACTACAAACTTGCAGGCAAACATCGTTGACTATCTTCGGTCATCTGTTCAGTACGATTGTTTTACATTGAACCCACTCCATTTCGAATAAACTGTGTCTTCTTGACAATTCAGTCATTTCTTTGTGGACTCCAAATTTCTTTTTCAACTGCTTCAGTTTTCTCATGTTATTGTAGATGCCTGTATATAGACATATATTTTAAATGCATGATGAGCAGTAACAGTTGTGTAAACATTATCACTGCACCACGCTTGCATGGCAATAGTAATTACTGAGTAGACCTTACTTACATAGATATTGCAACATTACTTGCACAAGACACATGAGTGCCTTGATGAAGAGAATAATTTTCTCGAAAGCTTGCCAGCTTCAACCAGTTGTTGTTTTTTAGTCT